>JBCIVQ010000146.1:0-28250 GCA_039655645.1 Ammopiptanthus mongolicus
GCACCTATATATTAGAATGTCAATGACGCTATGCTTTTCCTTTTGGAGGAAGGTGACTTATCACTTATAATCTGACACGTCATTTTTTATTTAATGAAAGAATAAAAAACTAAAAATGTAAAGCATAAGAGAATGTGTCCCGCTTACTATTCTTTAAGTCAGTGGTTTTGGAAAGCAATGCATCATTCATAAATTCACCAATGTTCTTCCGCAAAGACTCTTGTTTATAGTTTACCTATATATATTATTATATTATTTGCAAAAAATGTAGTCATTATGATTGGTAAGACATTGAACAAATACTTAACATGTCTCTTACATTATTTATGACGCTCATAGTGAGTGTTAATCTTTGAAAACATACCTAAATATTGTAAAGTTGAGATACATTCCCCTTTGCATTCTCATCCGGTGTGGCATTGTTGTCCTTGACACCTGTTAGTTTTTCACCAAGAAAGTCATTATTATGACATGTAAAGGATCCTATTCTTGAGTTTCCTAATTTGGTTTTTGGTTTTGAATTGTCAATACCTTGGGTAAAGAGCATCGTGGTTGATTTTGAAAACTTGAGAATATTTGTATGATCCTTTTGGTTGATTTGAGCTTTGTTATTCTTAATTTCCAACAATGATAATCTACACATTGAATTTAAATAGTTAAATTATGATCATACAAATGTTATTGTGGTTGGTACCATGGTCGAAAAAGTTCTTAATGTTAATGTGTTACCTGTTTGTTTGATCTAATGTTTGACATCATTTGAATTTTGCATTAAAGAATCTCCTTGTAGACAATGTTTAAGACCTTGTCGTCACTCGGTTGATCTTCATCTGTCGTGAGGATTTGTAATCCATTCCTCATGGTTACCCGTGATATAGCAACATACAATTGTCCATGAGTAAATACTTGTTTTGGTAGATACAATCCAACGTGCTGTAATGATTGTCCTTGACTTTTGTTTATGGTCATTGCGAAACATAATGATATTGGATATTGCCTCCTTTTTAGTATAAATGGCCAGTTAGATTCTGAAGGTGACAACGTGATTCTTGGAATGAGTACATTATCTCCGATGTTTGAGCCACTCAAAACTTGTCCTTCCATAAACCAATTTCCTAGTTGTGTGATTTTCATTCTTGTACCATTACATAATCCTGCTCCTTGATTTAGATTTCTAAGAAGCATGACCGCTGTTCCCTTTTTAAGCTTTAAAGCATGTCCTGGGAATCCAGGGAATTTCAGTGTATTTAAGAATTCAGTTGGGTAGAGGAGATCTTGATCTTGAACATTGAAATCTGCTTTACAAATTGAATCAGATGATAAATAGGTTTTTTCTTCTCCGGGAAGCTTTTCTAAAATGTGGTCATTGATGAGCTCGACTGTTTCATTTGTAGGAGTTAATATTGCTCGTGGTAGAAGGTAACTCGATTCTCCAATATGTTTTTCCAGTTCTGGATAGATACTTTTAACTATGGACTGAACACCATCATTGGATTTAGCAATCATTAAGTCTGGTTGTATTGATACCCATGATTCTCCACTACTTGGGCATTGTTTTCCATCACCGATATCAAGTATCCAATTTGCAAAATTTTTCATTTCAACTTTGGATGTTGAGTCCAATTCATTTGATTGTAGGCGCATGTTTTCTTGTAATGAATGTACCTCACATGAGTGCCAAAGGTAAGAATTTTTTATGCAAGCTTGTACAGTTTCTTGTCTATCACCCTTTCTGACAACAGGCAATATTTGTCGAAAGTCACCACCAAGCACGGTAGTTATTCCACCAAATGGTTTCAATGAACATTCTTCTGTAATGGTTTTCATAATATCACGAACGGATCGATCTACTGCTTCAAAGCAATTTTTGTTGGCCATTGGTGCCTCATCCCAAATTATCAACGATGTTTGCATAATTAATTCAGCAAGTTGTGTCCCTTTACTGATAGCACATGTTGATTCTTCTGTTGGGTTCAAAGGAATGTGAAATCTGGAATGTGCTGTCCGTCCACCGGGTAGCAAGAGAGCAGCAATACCTGAAGTCGCAACAGCAATAGCTATTTTGCCTTCTGATCTTACTTTTGCAAGGAGGGTTCTCCAAAGGTAAGTTTTTCCCGTTCCTCCAGAACCATACACAAAGAATAACTTTCCCAAACTGAAGCTAATTGATTGAAGTACAATATCATGAATTGCCTTTTGATCTGAATTCAAACCACACAAAAGGCCGGAGTATTCTTCATGCATCTTGAATCTATCATAGTTTAATTCTTCACTAATAAGACGATTGTTCATTTGTGTCATTAAAATGTTGTTTGGAACTGTCATTCCTTGGTAATCTTCCAATGATTTCCCTGCCTTTGCAAGAATTTTTTCAATCTCCAAAAGTGCATAGTTTTGCAATTGTTCATCTGACAACTTAAGGTTTGGAAAGTTTAGTAGGCGGCGTTGCTTGTATAAAATATCTTCAGAAAGTAACTTCCAATTAGATTCCCAAAGATTACCTGGTTTGAGAACCTCACAATGCAATAAAATTGTGGAAAATAGTTGTCGAAGTTGTGTTCCACTCCCCCAAGAGGATGCTTCTTTTATACAATCATCCCATTCTTTATCATCCTCTAACAGACCCAATGCATAGCATGCCTCCTTATTAGTAGGATACAAAACACCATTTACAGTTCTTATTTCTTCATATGAACAGCAACCTCGAACAATGTTTAAAAGCATCCGTAAGTAATATTTTTCACCAGTTGTGGGAGGAACATAGTATATTCTACCAACACACCTGCCACTATGCCTTCTTTTCCATATCTTATTGTTGTTGTTCCATACAAATTTCGTAGGAAATTCAGAGTATGTTAGTTGTCGAGCTTCCATGTCCTCTAAATTCATCCTCATCCATTCAGTGAACATTGTTCTTTCAACTCCTGGACGATGTAAAACATTGTCAATAGTCATGGCCTCTGGAAAATAAATTGTTTGTTGACCAGGTAGATGAAAGGATAGACGCTCAACAGCAGGTTCCCGAAAAAACATATGAAATTGAAAAATTCGCCAAGCAGCCTCTGATGGAGAAATATATCTGCAATCTAGGTACTCTTTTATTTCATCACGATAACACATTGAGGTTTTTGTACTTCTTTCTGAGGTTTCTACATTAGAAATGACTGCAGTAACTCGATCAGGGCCTTTGTTTATGTACTTGAATAGATACTTAATTGATCTTGATCGGTTACATAGCTCTACATTTATATGAGCATCGTATTTGACCAAAAGGTTTCTATTGTAAGGGACAACATAACGACTATCAAGCTGGGTGCCATTCTTTAAGATGTATTGACCATTGTTTGTCCTCATATATATGGGAAACCCATCATCATCCAACGAAGTCTTATCATGAAATCTCTTGGGGTAATGCTTTGAACATTTGCCATTAATCATGCATGGAGATTTATGATTCAAAATGCCACAAGGCCCATGAATCATGAATCTTTCAACAGCACTGAATGCAAGAGGGTCGATATGTTTATTTGGAATTTCAGCAGAAATGATGTTGTCAATCTCAGTAGGTGATTGGATTTTGTCATCGGGATGCAAAAATACCAATATGTGTGCATGTGGTAGACCTCTCTTCTGGAATTCTACAGTATACACAACTATTGGGTAATCACAAAGACACAAAGATGATGATAATGTTAGTAATGTTGTAATAATTTTTTGAGTTATTCTTAAATTTTAAAAGCAGCTGGCAAATATAAAAAGTCATTGTTTGTTTCCTTGTAAAATAATTAAAAATATAGTAAAGAATGACTACAATAATTACAAACGGAGCGGGAAGATACAATACCTGCAAGGACACTACCAAAGATGTGTTGACGTTTGATATCATTGATGAGTTCCCACAACTTAATTGAGAAGACACGGCTGATGACATCGGGTCTATCTTCGGTTTTTTGCCCGTCAATGTCTTCAATGAAAAATTGTATTTCTGGCCACTTTGGATTGCAGGTAAATGTTAAAAATAAGTCTGGATATCCGGCATAGCGACATATTGCCATTGCATCCTGAGAATAATTTTAATGGCAAGTTAATAATCTTAAAATTATTCATGTGCTACATGAGTGATCATTTATAAATATAGGTTTGCTTCTTATATTGGTTGGTATATTATACGTGTGTCGTAGATAGACATTTCTTTAAAAATGTAAAGTTGCTTAAAATGAGTATGCATGTTTATTAATTTTTAAATAATTGGTTAATATAGAATTTTCATGCATTATTTACCTGGTAATTTTGTACTCGATATCTAGGGCCCCCAGTGTAAGTGGATGGAAGTATCGTCATTCTTCCAACAGAATCTGTCATTACGTCTCCTTGATTAATAGCATCTCTCAATCCACTATATAACTCTGCCCGCAACTGTTTTTGGTTCTTTCTAATCCAATTTATTCTTCCTTCGTCTATGCAAGCATAAGCATCCACCAAGTATTGTTGGAACAAACGACCACCCCGTAACAAAGTTTGACCTTCTTGAAGCCGTTGTTGTATGCGAAATGCATAATATTGTCTGACAGTAACTGTTTTTTGTTTGTACGACCTTCCTGTGTTTGGATTACAATGACTTATCCCCACCCTATAGCCATCCTCACCATAAGGATATAACAATGGATATTGTAGAGCCATGTAACATGGGTGCAATTCTGTTATTCTCTGAAGGCCAATTGCTTTATGTTCAACAATAATATCACGATGACTTTCTTCATGTGAGTCTTGTTGCACTAAAAGTGCAGCAACTTCCGAGCAAGAAGGCAGGTTATACTGTCTTCCGTCAGTCCGCCTATTGCCAATCAATCTAAGTTTCAATTGTTGCACTTCATTCTCACGGTATTTATCTCTAACCATCCTAAAAGACTTCACCTAAACATTGTGATTATCTAACATATGCAAAATTTCTCGGACAAGTTCTTCTTGGAGGGAATTATTTCCACTATCTCTTTGAACAAATCCTAATCTATTTTGAACTTCGTTGTCTGTGTCATGTATGTAAAGTTGTGCAAATTGTGGCTTCTTCCCCTCCACGGGAGATAAAGACCCTAGTAAGTGGTAAGTTTGACCGTTCATGCGGTAAACATATGGGCCACCATGTTTGTTGATTTGATGGTCAACTTTTCCACCCATAGATGTAAAAGCAAAAGCTGAATTATAAATCCGAATATTACGGCGAAAAGCTTTTGTTGTGCTATTTCCATAGTAATCCAGCAAATCACGGAGGAACGTAGGAGGGAATTTTAATAGTGGGAGTTGTACTCTCCCGTCCATGCAACACATTGAGAATTTTGGATGGCTAGGTTTTTTACTTTTTTCATTATTTTTCTCATACCAGTGAAGTGCACCGCAGAACTCACACACACATGTAGGTCTTCCAAAGCTCCAAGGTTCAGTAACTAAATCTATCAAAACATAAATAGTGTTTGTTAATGTCAAAACCATCTAAGATTAAATACCAATAAGCATATTATTCAAAGTTGTTGAAGGAAAATTATATGCATATAAGGAAATATTTTGTATTCCATTGCAAATAATATTGGATAAAGTTTTTAAAATTTACCT
Source organism: Ammopiptanthus mongolicus (assembly GCA_039655645.1). Lineage (NCBI taxonomy): Eukaryota > Viridiplantae > Streptophyta > Magnoliopsida > Fabales > Fabaceae > Ammopiptanthus > Ammopiptanthus mongolicus. The sequence continues at coordinate 5,608 of JBCIVQ010000146.1, forward strand.
GTTCGGCGATGCATTTGATTAGGAGCATTTGATATAGAGGAAGAAGGTTCTGGAGTTTGTAAAACAGGGACTAAAAACGGGAAACATTAAACAAATAAGAAAAAGGGATATTGTTTGTAAATTTAATACATATGCAATTGTATGATTTATGGCAGTTCGGAAACAATAACCTGAATTGTGATGGGAAGCAATGTCTCTTTGCAATTGCAACAATCTCTTCCTTTTAGACCTTGCTTGCTGATATTGAGCGATTCGTCTCGGGCAGGAATTTTGAACATCTTCAAGGTGGAAATGGATGTAATGAATAGTAAACAAAGGTCTCAAACTAATTTTAAACAATGTTATTTCTTAATACTTCTATTCTAGCGTCCTAATTCCTTATCATGTGTAATTTAACTTCTCATCTATGAATGATAGTTAACAGAGGCATGAGGTTTTGTAATATGTTGCATAGTGTAGAATAAATATTTAAAATGATGTAGCTCACATGAGTATCCTTGGCAGAAGGAAAAGGGTCATATTAGTACTCTAGTCTGTAGGGTTATGTGCGATTATTTTTTCCATCGGACATATACATGAAAATCAAATTTGGGTGACTAAATTTAAATATCTACAAATATTTGACTATTTTAATTTTTTTTAATTTTTAAAAATTGTTGTTTCAAGTGTTTTTTTTTTTTCATAGTGCATTTTCAAAGTTCATGGTTGAGATCAAAATGACTGTACTTTATCTAATTACTCGTTTAAATTTGATTTTTGAATTTCTAAAGTTTTCTTTTAAAAATCCAATTTCCGTATGATTATGCATGTGTATATGGCAAGTAAATTGATTATAAATTATTTATTTTTAAAGAATACATAATATAAGAAGTAAAGTTTTTTTTGTACCTGGATTGGGTTCAAAGCTTTTATTTCTTCTCAAATGAAGCAGTTGCTTTCTTCTAAATCTGGCTTGTCGGAATTTAGCAAGTTTTTCCATGCGCTCTTTATCCATCCCTGTAATTGGGTTTAAAACACCGATTTGCAAATGAGAAATATGAAAACTAATCAGACTGTGGAAATATTTTGGTCATCAAATAGAAATGATAAAACAAAACCAAATTTTTTTATTGCAATTATAATTAACTTTTATTTATACAAGATTCATTTTAGTAAATAGGTAACGTATTAAACTGGAAATGATTAATATTTCAAAGTATACTAAAATATATTGTTTTTTAGATTTAATATTTTAGCTCAAAAAAATTGCATAACATATCTATTCACCTACCATACCTAGATGAAGAGAAAGGATTCCAGCAGTGCCCAAAAAACTGAATACATGTACTTATACAATGTGTTACTTGAGGGGAAACCAATTAGTAGTCAACAACTCTAACAACATTGATCCCCGTAAGTCATCTTTGAAAAGTAACTATAATCTATTATTTTATTGCTAAGGCTAAAGTGCTTGCAATAGTTGCGACTATGGAAAGAGCTGAAGAGCTCTACGTGTCAAAAAAGGAAAAAGGATCTGCATTGAATAGTAAAGCATGCTATAATGCAAAGCAAAAGTAACAAAGTTCCAACCAGGAATATATTACACTACTCAAATTCAACCTTTTATAGTATAAGTTAGGTAAGGGAATACAACATATCATACAGAGCGGTAAAGCATGTTTGATTGTCAATATAATAGGAAAGTGAGCTTCCACATCATTAAATCAATAATAAAAATGCATTTAGGTAAAACGTAGGTAACATAGATCGGCAAATTAAACAATGTCAACACATAAAACATGTCTCTTAAAAGAATGAAACAGACATTAAGTGACCGTATGATATATGACATGCACTTAGTTTTCGGTTCGTAATTGGTTTTATACGATTACTTTGACCCAATCACAATTGTGTATTGTTTGATTTTTGGATAGAATGTTATGGAATAGCTAGAAAATGCTTAACCAACTATTTAGGTTTTTAAACTATTTCTTGTACGCTACGTTATTTTGGGGATTTAGTTTCTATCATTCAAAATGGTGTGAAGCATCACAAAAGTCCTTCTCTACATATTCATTACTGTTTGTTCACTCCATAGTCTCAAAAGTACAGGATTATGAAGCATTTAAAGTGGCTTTATGTAGCTTAATCATTTTATCTCCACAATGTATTCTTGTTGGAAGGAGTTTCATTGTAAAGAGGTATACGAATACATTTTCCATTTTAATTTAAAGGACTCATGTTTACAAAGTAAAGGAATCAGTCACTAGAGATGACAGATTATTGTCCATGGAATCAAATATCGTTCTTGAGGGACACTACATGTTAGGATGTATCTCTCCAGGCTGCTATGACATTTTGATGAGATGTTAGTTGTAAAAGGGTGTTTGAGACTCTTATAGCTTCATAGTGACAGGAATGAATGTTCCTTCCTATTGAAAGAAAGGAAAGATTCTATGGCTAATGATTTCCTAACATCTCGCAATGCTGACATTTAAAAAAACCAGTATAAAATAATAGTATGAACTCAACTCTAAGCCTTTGTCAGTGCTATAAAACATGCTTACTTGCATTAAATGAATGAGGAGTCAAATCCCTGGATTTTTGAAGTCAAAAGAACTGTCAAACATTTTAAAAATTAAGACATCATAACAATTGCTACACACGTTAATTTAACATCATCACAAACACTTTCCATTGCTATTGGTGTCATGAACATGATTGAAAGGTCTTACATCCTTATCCTATTTTTCTTGACATTCTTCAGGCTATGAAGTACTCTATCATAAAGGACTTAAGAACAACAAATTTAAAGCCATTCCCCACAAATACACAATGTCACAGTATATAATGAATTAATTGAATAAAGTTTCTAAAAAGGTTCAGATAAGTCATAAAAGAAATCCTAAAGATGAAGACATCATAAAAATTGACAGAGATGTAATTTGAAGTTGTAGAGTAAGTTTCAATTGCCTTAAACAGGAGGTTTCAAATTATAGAAAAATAATACAGACACACCATGCATATGTCACAATATATGATGAATTAATTGATTAAAGTTTCTAATAAGATTCACGTAATTGATAAAAAAAAATCTTAAAGATTAAGACATCATAATAATTGTTAGAGATGGTATTTCAAGCTGTAGAGTTAGTTTCAATTGACTTAAACTGGAGCCATTCCCCACAAATACACCATGTCACAGTATACAATGAATTCATTGATTAAAGTTTCTAAAAAGGTTCAGATAAGTCATAAAAAAAATCTTAAAGATGAAGACATCATAAAAATTGACAAAGATGTTATTTCAAGCTGTAGAGTTAGTTTCAATTGACTTAAACTGGAGGTTTCAAATTACAGGAAAATAATACACCACATCATACTCATGGGCTGACAAATGCAATGAAGTCATGGTCTTTGATCCTTTCTGAAGAGCTATTTCATAAGTTCAACCAAAAAGAGTTTGGAAAAATAGTTCAAGAGCCTTAGTTGTAATGCATCTAGTACCAAAGATGACAACACATGAAGCTGTTTACGCTGCAAAAGGCTAAATGTACCCGAAAAATGTACTTGGACCTATACCAAAGCAAAGGGCAATAGATAAAATATGAAGCAAATTTCGGTCAAAGGTAAATACAAGGCCATGAGAGCAAAATGAAATGTGAAAAACAATAAGAAACTACTAACAAAGAAGGTTACAAAGGAAATATGACCTTTTTCCAGATTTAAGTATGTAATGGATCAATTGATTTAAGTATCTAAAAAAGCTCTTCCATGGGACCTGTTTGTGTTCTTATTTATTTCTCTTATCACAAACACTTTCCATTGTTATTGGTGTCTTAGATCCTTATCCTATTTTTCTTGATATTCCTTAGGCTATGAAGTGCTCTATTGAGGTTTGACAGCAAGAAAATCAATGTTAAATCTGCTGTAAGTATGATTATTGGCAGCACCTCTCTTACTGGGAATTCGAGTTCAGGTACAATGCACTCTTCTCTCATTGATCTATCTATTCTGCACAGCTAATTCATAAGTTCAATCAAAAAGAGTTTGCAAAAATAGCTCAAGAGCCTTAGCTGTAACACATTCAAGTAACAAAGATGACAACACATGAGACCAGTTTGCACTCTTATGTATTCCTCTTATCACAAACACTTTCCATTGTTATTGGTGGCATGAACATGATCGCAACGTCTTAGATCCTTATCCTAAGCACTCTATCATAAAGGACTTAAAAACATCAAACTTCAAAGCCATTTCCCACAAGCACACCGTGTCACAGTATATAATGAATTAATTGATTAAAGTTTCTAATAAGCTTCAGATAAGTGATAAAAAAAATATTAGGGATGAAGACATCATAAGAATTGTTAGAGATGTTATTTCAAGTCGTAGAGTTAGTTTCAGTTGACTTAAAAGGAGGTTTCAAATTTTAGAAGAATAATACACCACATCATTCTCCTGGGCTGACAAATGCAATGAATTCATGGTCTTTGCTCTCATCTGAAGAGCTATTTCATAGTTCAATCAAAAAGGGTATGCAAAAATAGTTCAAAAGCGTCAGGTGTAATGCATCAAGTAACAAAAATGACAACACATAAAGCTATTGACACTGCAAAGGGCAAAATGTACCCGGGAAATGTACTTCGACATATACCAAAGCAAAGGGCAATGGATAAAAAAGGCAATATGATCTCTTCCATGATTTAAGTATGTAATGGATCAAATAGATTTAAGTATCTAACATAGATGCGGTGGAAATTAATGAATAAGATTGATCGTCCACTTGCATGTTACACTAAATCAAAGGTTTAAATCAATCACCAATACATACCTGTATTTACGAAGTGGGTAGAATTTCTTTTGAAATTAAGCAATTGTCTCCTTATGTATCTTGCATGTCGGAATTCAGCTAGTTTTTGCATACGACGTCCTTCCGCTTCTGCAATTAGTTATAATAAGTATGGAAATTAGAATAAAGTAAAAATACTGACATAAGTTCCAAAAGGTTGATGACATTAGCAGAAAACTAACCAAGCGTACAAAGCCTGTGTTGGAGACACATCACTTGTTCCCCGCCCTTGTTCACAATCATCTTCATTCGCCTCTTTAATCTAGCTATTTTGCTGGTCAGGTTGCTGTAGGCATAGAAGGGAAACAGGGATGGTATATTGTTGATCATGATACAATAACAACTAAGAAACACAAATTCAAATGTGGATGTTAAGGTTTGGGAGTAGTTTTTTTATTCAAATTTGTTGTATTTATTGTATAAAAATCACATTGATTTTTATGTTGTTTTTCTTTTGGTAACCGCTGAACCAAAAAAATTAAAAACATTTACCATTAAGCATACCTATTAAGCACAAGATGAAATGCCCACCTTATGACATCAAGGGCACCTCAGACCTCATAACGAAAATGAAGATTCAACTCAGTCCCAATAGCACTTATGGGTTTTACTCCCATTTGATGTTAGTCAGCAATGCTAAAGAACTTCATAAGCATTGAGCTATGTTAAAGCACCTCCTAAGTTATGCCCTGTGTCTGTAATGCTATAGTACGTTGTGGCATCACTCTTGGGATGGCATCACTCTTGGGAATGTAAATGCTGAGAAATCAAACTTCAAGTTTAGCATGCCTATGTCCAATTGGGACCGGTTTCCTTGGAAATCTTCGTACGGTGAGGGGTTGATGGAGGTGATTGGTTTGGAAGATGAAGTCGAAAAATGAAGGGGAGGGCGAAGGAGACTTCGGGTGTTCTGTTTTTTCTTCACCGGAACCCACCGCTTCAACGGCAACCACCGCCCAAACCACTCACATGGTGACGGGTTGACGGAGCCGTTTTTTGGTTTGGAAGATGAAGTCGAAAAATGAAGGGGAGGGCGTAGGAGACTTCGCGTGTTCTGTTTTTTCTTCACCGGAAACCACCGCCCAAACCACTCACATGGTGACGGGTTGGCGGAGACGATTCGCGCGGTGAAGGAGATGGGCCGTGAATGGGATGAAGATGCGTTTCTGATAGGCGGGTGCATCGGCAGTGGTGCTGCGGCTGTTCCAAGGTTCTGCCGCAAGGAAAGGAGATGACCATTCATGGAGTTAAGGGCTGATAGGGAGACCAAAGGTTCTGGATGTGAGGGTCAAAGAGAGATACATGGGGTGGAAGACACGGGTTGTAAGCATTGTGAGAAATTGTGAGAAATTGAGTGATAAGTGGTCTGGGAGAGAGCCACGTCAGATAAATATTGAGGTGGATAAATTTGTAGTAGGTGGCATAAAATTGAGTGAGATGTCATTGCCAGGATTTTGGACTTAGTTTTAATATATTATAATAGATAATGAATCCATGTCAAATGACAGGAAGGAAGGATATTGATAAGAAAAAACACGTGAGAGTGCTGCTCTAGTCTCAGAGTGGCAGTGACTCTCAAAGAGGCGGACCTTGCCTAAAATATTAATGGGAGCCGCTACTAACTAAAATATTATAATTTTTTTTATAAACCAAATATGTATATTAATAATAATGGTATTGATCAGTATACCATAAACCATTTACAATGAAGTCTCCCAAAAAATTGTGACTTGCAGTAACTATCAAAATGAAATTTTCATTCCAATCTAAACTCCTAATGTCAAACTGCTTGATACATATTGTAGAAAAACAATATACCATATAGAACTAAAAGTAACAAAGCAAGCGATTCACCCAAGAACCTGCATAACCATAGCAATGATTCAAAATTTTATCAATGGAATGTGACTTTGTGGAAGAAGATTTAGTATATGACACTTTCTCCCCAGAATATTGTAACCTTGCAGGAGAGGAGGAGGCGTCAGACTTGGTAGCTTCAAGGCCTACTCTTACACCAGTAAGCAGAAACCTTTGATGACCATTTACATGGGCATTTGCTGGCAGGAGCCTAGCACACACTAGTCTCTGAGATGCTCCGCCAGTGATTCTCAAATTGATCATAGTCGGTTCAAGAACATCAAAGAGCTAATTAGAATCATTCAATCCCATTAAACTTTTGCGACGAGAAGGTTCTTTGTTAGCTTCATTTTCCTTTACAAGTAGTTCCAAAACCTCATTGTTTTCTTCTGGAACTTGAGTCTTAATATCCTCCTTTTCAGTTTGAGGCAATCTAGTATCTATTGTCATTTCAGTAGGTTCAGAGGAGTAATTTCCTTCTCCTGCAAGCATGTGTATTACAAATGACTCCTGCAAACATTAATATGGTTTTAAATTATGACTATGGCGACAGTTGTGACCGCTGTGATTGCAGACATTGCGATTGTTGCAATGCAGATTGTGGTTGTGAAATTTTTTGTGGTTGAAAAGTGGTTTTTAAAATTGATGCGGTCTGTGCGGATGCATCCCCGTTTTGTTGTGGTCATTTCTGTGATTTGAAACCACGCTGCAATTGTGAAGTGATGCGATTGCGACAATGATTGAAACTTCAATATTGTGGCACATCAGGTGATGCGGTCTACTGTTTACAACCTTTTTAAGATAAATATTAAATATTTTTAAAAAGTCCTTACGAACTGGTGTAGTTTAACACATACAACAAGAAGTGAAAAAGCACAAAGTAATTTCAACTTTATTTCTAATGTCATACTGAAAAAGCAAATTGGAGCTACAAATTGTCTAATACTCACTGTTCTCTATTTAAGAGCATTCAGGAAACATTTCGATCACTTGATTTTCTTGAATTCCAAGAATATAGTAGTTCATGACTAATGATACATAGATATAGCACATTTGACCATCCAGATAGAAATTGGAATCGAAAAAGGAAAATGTAAAGAAGCTAACATAGGAATTCCAAACTACATGCATAACTCATGCATCTTTCAGATCGTGCTTCTATCTGAGTGAGTCATTTGGTAACCTTGGAAGAAAATGCTTCTTAGCGAGAATCCATTTGCCAGAGTGGTTTTCTAATCGTTTTTGGTAAAAAATGAATTAAAGAATGACCTTAACAAAACTTGAATGAGGTTTTTGGTTCGTAAACTTAGTGAAGTATGTAATAGAGAGTGAGAGAAAGAATCCTAGACCTTTCAGCTTAACCGTGAACAGGTAGATATGACATGGTCTCACATGGAGATGAAGGTGAGAGCGTGTTTCTCATAGGGTGATAGGGTCTTTTCGATATGGTACTTATTATCCTCGAATACCATCATAGACTCGTTATATCAGATTTCAAGGTCAAAGGGGACAAGAAATCATTAATTACAATGATGGGGATGGGTCACTTTCTTAGTGATTGACGTCAACTGCCTTCGGGGACAAACATACTTTACAGGGTGTCGGGTGGCCAATGGCTACAGAGAGTGTTTGAAGCTAAAGAGGATAACAAAGCAAAAGGTAATTAGGGCTAGAAAAATAGGTTAAGTCCATTTTGGTGCAAGTGTAGGTATAATAGGAGCAGGAGTACTGATTTTGGCATGTTCTCAAGACGCTTCAAGATTTGCGCTCTCATCCATTACTACCATGTTATCTCCCTTTTTGAGGCTTGATATGCCATCAGGAGCAAACCTACCTCACAGTCCAGACTCACTGTCCTAACACATATGAAGATTACAGGTTGCCTTAACATCCTGGGGTGACAAAAGGTTTGGCGATGTTCCAAGGAAAATTAAAAAACAGGAGAGGAACTAAAGGAACTACTTACGCATAGCCATGAACCAGAGGCCAAAGAGAAAATAAAAGCTCTAGAAAAAACAATGGATGACCTTCTACAAAGTGAAGAAATTTGGTGGAGTCAAAGATCACGTGCTCAATGGCTCTAACATATGTTTAACACATGCATGGAGATAAAAATACTAGCTTCTTCCACAAAAAGCTTCTCAAAGACATGAAAGGAGCTGGTTATACTCTATCCAAGATGACCGCGGAAGGACATTTACTGAAGAAAATAATATTTGGAAAGTCATTACCGAGTATTTTCAGGATCTATTCTCCACTACTGATCCTACTGAAATGGAAGAAGCAACCTCAGTAGTGAAGGATCGGATATCAGATAGCATGAGAACTACTCTAGGGGGAGCATTCACAAGAGAAGAATTCTATATTGCACTCAAACAAATGAAGGCTACAACTACACCTGGTCCTAATGGTGTGCCAGCTATATTCTATCAAAGGTTCTGGGACACGGTGGGTAATGAAGTTTTCATGTTGGTGGTTGAAGTCCTTAATGGGAATGCAGATCCTGAAACCTCAATCAAATTTTTATATGCCTTATTCCAAAAGTCAAAAAGCCAAGACATCCAAGTGAATTCAAACCTATTCCTTATGCAATTTTATTTTCAAACTAATTACCAAAACTATTGCAAAATAGGTTAAAACTAATTCTTCCCCAAATTGTGGGGCAATTCCATAGTGCATTTGTATCTGGTAGATTGATAACCGATAATGTCTTAATTGCTTTTGATACATTCCATTTCATGATGAAAAAAATAAAAGTTAAGAATTGATTAGTTGGTCTAAAACTTGATATGTCAAAGGCATATGAGCGCATTGAATGGCCCTTGTTACAACAGGCTTTTCGGTCCATGGGTTTTTCTAATAATTGGATAAATTTAATTATGAAATGTGTATCATCAGTCTCTTTCTCTGTTTTACTAAATGGTACATCACTTACCTGTTTTTCTCCTAAAAGGGGATTGAGACAAGGAGACCCGATATCCCCTTATTTATTTATTCTATGTGCTGAGGTATTTTCAGGTTTAATTCCAAGAGCTCAAGAGATGAGAACTATTCATGGAATTAAAATTGCAAGGTCCACCCTTGAGATTTCTCATATTTTCTTTGTTGATGATAGCATTGTCTTTTTCAGGGCTAACCAGGAGGAAGCTACGAAGATGACAAATATTCTCAACCTATACCAAATAGCATCAGGACAACTTATCAACATGGACAAATCAGAACTCTCTTTCATCCAAAATGTACGAGAAGATAGAAAGAACAATATGTCTAAGGATGGATGCAAATTAAGGCATTGGAGAGGCACTCCAAATACTTGAGCTTACCCACCTTTGTGGGGAGATCCAAGAATCAAATTTTTGATTTTGTCCAAGGCCGAGTTTGGAAGAAGCTAAAGGGATCGGATGGAAAGAAAAACCTTTGTCATCGGATGGTAGAGAAATTCTTATTAAGGCAGTAGCTCAATCAATTCCTACATACATAATGGGATGCTTCCTATTTCCTAACAGCTTATGTGATCACTTAGAAGGTATGATTAATTAGTAGATTCTGGTGGGGGCAAGAATGGGGAAAGGAAAATTCACTCAGTTAGTTGGAACAATCTCTGCAAGAATAAAGTAGATGGAGGAATGGGTTTCAGAAGTTTCAAGGCTTTCAATGAAGCATTACTGGCAAAACAAGGATGTTGAATAATATCTCAACCTAACTCTCTCCTCACTCAATGCCTTAAAGCTAAGTATTTCCCAAAAAAAGATTTCCAACACTCAGCAGAAGGGTACTGCCCAAGCTACACTTGGAGAAGTATACACCATTCTTCCTGGATTCTCAAAAAATGAGGCCTTTGGAAAGTGGGAAATGGATCAAACATTAACATATGGGAAGATAATTGACTACCACTACAAAATGGTCATAAAGTTTAGAGCCCAAAGCCAAATGAGTGTGAACTAAGAACGATGTCTCAGCTCCTAAATGAGGATTTAAATTCTTGGAACATGCACGTAGTAAATGCTACATTCATTCCATTTGAAGCAGCCCAGATTTCTCAAATTCCTCTACTTATCAAGCACAAATTGATCAATTCATTTGGGGAGGAAACAAAATTGGGGATTGCACTGTAAAATCTAGATATCACCAAGTTAAATTTTGGGAAAATCAAACAGAGCCAAATATCTCCAATAATGAAGGCATTACAAAGCATTGGGAAAAAAATTGGTGCTAAGGATTTTACCATAACAAGCACATTTACGTTGGAGAATCCTAAAAAATGTTGTCCCAGTGAGAGGTAGCTTCACTCGTCCCCTCATCTGCCCTTGTTGTGAAAGGAACGTGGGAACCATTGACCATACATTCAGAGAGGGTAACTCAAATCTGGTTGTGTTCTGCTCGCCTCTGCCCATTGGCTAACCTAATTCATCCGGTTGCAAGCTCCAATAGATCTGCTTGAAATAGGTTCAGGTATCATATACATAGGATATGGTGGGCACGAAACAAATGCTGTTTTGAAAATAAACAAACGCCCGTGATAGAAACAATAAACAAGGCTATGGGAGTGAGTGAGATTGGGCATGCAATTCGCCCTGAATCCGATGCCCAAGTTGTCATCAAAGCTCTGCAAAGCCAAATTAAAATCCCCTAAATTCATACTTCGGAAGGAATGTTAATAGTTGATTGTATGGCCTTAAAAGCCCAATTCTCGAAAGTCTCTTACTCTCATGTAGGAAGGATGGGCAACCAAGCAAGCAGCTAATTTGTTAGCTAAACATGCCTTCACCCACCCTAGCCAAACCTGGATAGAGGAATCTCGCCCTATCATTGCAAATTGTATTCTATCGGACTTAACTCCAGCATCTGAATAACAAAAAAAAGTTACGTTATTCTCTTTTTTTTCCTCTATCTTTGGGATCATGATTCACTGCAGTTCATATATGTCACAACCATTAGATTTCTTATCTTTAAATTATGACCCTAGGTTTTTTTCAAATAAAAAGATAGAAAAAAAATGTGAGTGGAGATAAAGTGACACAAGTGATGCAGGTAATCACAATCCTTATTTTTGGTATTTTTTTTTTCTCTTTTGTATAACAAATCCACCCACGAACGGATTTATCTTTTTTTTTGATGTCAAGTTTTAGGAAAAAAAAAAAAACAAAAAGATCTCATTTGATTTTTCTCATTTTTGGTATTTTTTTTTTTGCTTTTACTTTGTTTTTGGATAGTGAAAAACTGATGTTGGAACTTATATATTCATCTATTGTCTCATTAAGTTTCTCTAAACACTAAATAATAAATTAGGAGTAAGATAATAATATAGTCCCTCAAATTGTTTGGGTCAGTCATATTAGTCCATGACTTTATGAAAAAGAACAATTAATCCCTAACTTTGGCAATTGTAGGGATGACAATGGGTAGGATATGGGTAGGGTACTATAGTACCCATCCTCATACCCACGTTTTAAAAAAGTACCCGTCCCTGTCCCCGTCCCCATACCCGCGTGGGTAGCAACCTTGATACCCGTACCCTCACCCTCTGGGTACCTAAGTACCTGTACCCGCACCCATTACCCGCACTTTATATAAGAAATTTGTGGATTTTGAAAATAAGATAAGTAAATATGATATATCCAAAGGTTTTCGATTGATATAATTTTCATATTATTCATTTTAAACAATAAAATAACTTATTTTTGTACTTACATAAATTAAATTTACGTTCCACATAGTAAATGTCTTGCATACCAAACTAAATGTGCAACCCGTAGATTTAATAATCAATTTGTGAACATGAAATATATGAAATGCAAAGGTTCAAATACAAAACATCAAATAATCAATCTCCAAAACATTAATTAAATATTACAATAAAAAATGATACATTACACTAAAATGAGTGTTAGTAAAAAAAAAGAATACTATTGAATTGCTGAAAAAAAACAATATTAATGCCTCCTTTTTATTTCATTTGTCAATGCTTGATAATTATCATTATTGTCAGTTTTATTCACAAGACAGAGGAAAACACGTCGAGATTATTGTAAATATTAAGATACTAAATAGAGAAGGAAAACATAGCAACACAGTCATTTCCATAGGAGATGATTTGATTATATTAATCAAGAAGTAACATAGGAAGTATAGGCGATAATAAAGCTAACTAAGTGAAACTGACGACGAAGCTCTAGTTTTTTTTTAATTTTTTTTAATGTAATATATTATAATTAAGGCATGATAAAGTAACATACAAAGTATAGACGACGATAAAGCTAGCTACGTGGAACTGGCGATAATGCTTTGAAATTGACAATGAAGCTCTAGTTTTTTTTTTTTAATTTTTTTAATGTAATTTATATATTATAATTATGTATGTAGAAAATAACTATATAAAAAAATAAATATATATAATGCGGATATGGGACAGGGTGGGTACTAGAGTACCCGTACCCGCATCCATCCCCATTAATTTTTGTGGGTAACTACTCGTACCCACATCCATATCCATTAAGCGGGTAATTATCCTATCCGTCATGGATAATTTTTGCAGGTACCCATTGAATCCGATAGCCATTACCATCCCTAGGCAATTGTTGGTCAATTTGATCCATGGTCTTAGTGCATATCAGTTTTTCACACATAGCACATTAATTAAGTGCCAACTTGGAACCTACCAAGCAAGCAATGTTTGAAACAATATCAATTGAAAAGATGTGTTAGTCCCTCTAGTTATCATGATGGATCATATTAGTTCCTAAATTTACGAAAAATAAAAATTTGTCTTTGAAATTTTTCACAATTGGACAATTTTGTCCATGGTGCTAGTGCACGTTATTTACACGTAAGAGTGTGTTTCACACGTGACATCTTGGTGCCTATGTGATAAATAACACTTGAAACAATGTCATTTATACTTTATTTAAAAAAACGTAAGGCATAAAATAACATTATTTAGCCTTCTTCTTCAAAACTCTCCTTTCCATGACATTTACTACGGTTGGAGTTCGAGAAAATCATAAAAAATCATTCTCTACAAATTTCTAATAACTATCGATCAATATCTCAAAATTTTCCCCTGGGTCGATCGAGGGCCATCTCACATACACTAAACCTCAACGATCCCACTCTTCATCAATTTAAACACATAGCAAGGGGTACAAAAGACAAATTCATCTACTGGGAGCAGAGGGACTGAGAGGATTCACCTCTTGGCCATTGATAAATCTTCACCATAAGGTGAACATAAATAATATATTTGTAAACTCTAATTCTGACACTGATAATTTTTCTTTGACTAGACTAGAGAAGTAAATTAATCAGAGCAGACATAAGTTAACGTAGACTCCTTGAATGCAGAGAATGAAAAAATTGTGATTTTATAGAATTCATCTATATAAAAGGTTTTAAAGTGGAGGCCTTCCAACAAAATTTCGGGGATCCATTTTTAGTCTTAGAAAAAATAAATTGGTTCTTTTTTCGGGATCCCTAATAATTTTGGGATAAAAATTATTCTATCCAACCAGAATGTGCCACCTCAATTAAATAGATCATGTAATGGGTCAAGTCAAATGATTATCACCGGTTGATTGGATCACCTAGGCAGGATAAGTTACACTTGAGGTACCAGAGAATTCACCAAATAAATTACCCATTTAGTCCCTCAAATTTACAAATACGTGACACATTAATCCCTCAGTCCAGTTCCAATGTTTTTTTACTTGCCTACATGCTAGGGGTATTCATATCCAAACCGATAAAAAAAAATTGAAAACGGAACAAAACCGATGTCTATTGATTTTTTTATCTTGTTTTGTGAAAACCGATCGGATTGGATCGGATTTTGAATTCCTTTTTTTAAATCAAACCAAATTAAATCGCATATATAAAATTTAATATATGTTTATTTTATTTTGGATTATTGATTTATTATTTGCTAGTTTTTTCTAATAATACTTATTAGTTTGATTTGACCTAATTTATATTATTTTTAATGTTTCAAATGTAAAAAAAAAATGTTCTGGAACATAATGTTAAGGGTAAAATATGTTTTTAGTCCCTATAAAATAGCGTTTTTTTTGTTTTTAGTCCCCAATAATTTTTTCTTCTAACTTTAGTCCTCGATTTTTCCCCGGTTATCAAAATTAGTTCTCGCTGTTAATTTTCATCTGTTAAATGCTGAGCTATCAAACGGTGAGACACATCAGCACATGACACATGGCAAATTAGTGACGTGGCAAAAAAAGATAATATTAAAATAATAAAATAATGTTATTATAATAAATTTGAATCTCTACCAGAGAAAATGTGGTCCGTGTAACGCAACCCTAATATAGTAAACTTCCACTCCTTTCCCTCATTGCAACCTGTTTCCGTAAGGGGTTTTTGTCGGCACATGTCAGTCGGTTCCATTGTTGGTTTTGTCTCAACGTTGTCATCAGGTATGGTTATTAACTTTTGTGCATTTTTCGGTATTTTTTATACTTGCCATGTCTATTGAAAGCATGTGGGGAATTGTTTTGGGTCTCTGCTTTGAAAGCATTTGGGGGTAAAGTTTGTTTTGTTGTCTTGTTGATAATCATGCAAATGAGCCATCACAGGGTGCTCAGCCTTCAGCTCCTACAATGTGATTTCAGTTGCAGCACAATGGCTCATGAAGACTGATATTTTGTTTTGGATTCCTTTTTATGTAATTTTTGGGTTTTGTTGGTGTAAAACTGTTAGAGACAAGTTTGGTGCTTTTTGCTTTTGATGGTGCAAAACTGTTAGAGACAAGTTTATGGCTCATTGAGCCTTGTTTATGTTATAGCTGCAAAACCATGTATTGCTTTTATGGCATTATAGACAATTGTTATAAATAAATCGTGAAGCCCTGGTGTGTTTATTTAAATATGTAAAGAAATTCAGGAAATTTGTTTCACAAGTACAAGTGAAGAATCAATAAACTAAAGTCAATGTCACTTACTGGGGTGATTTTTGCATAGTCTAATTGCTTATTAACGTGTGTACTCAAGCAAATGTGTGTGTGTATTAATTCTATTTGGTATTCAATTCCAGGCCACATTATCCTAAACCTGTTAAATTTGGTTCCATATCAATATTCAAATTGGCATAAAATTGGAATCACTCGGTTCCATATCAGCAGTTTCCATAAATTGTGCAGCTGAAGAACAATTTGGTATTCAATTCTTGTCCACCTTACAAATTTTGATAGCACCTCTTAACATTAACTCAGAACACTTGCTAACACAAAAGCTAAAAAATGTTCATCCACTACATGAAAGCTACCAATAATAAACTCTAATCCTAGCCAATACACAAGTGCATTTCAGTAGACATGTCAGACCAACAATTACATTCAGTAGCCATGACAAAACAACAACAAAAATCCAGATTTTTCCTTTCAATTTTTCAACATTTAACTTGTTGTGTAGCTTCAAATTCTTCCTCTTTATCTCTTCCACACTCAGCTTCTTGACCTTTGAATAGAAGACGAAGAAGACGAGTTGCAGGCCATCGTCCTCTGCTTCGTGGGGTTCATACTTGATTCGCCACTTCGATTAGATCTGCGCATGGCGGTCTTCGAGAAAAGAGAGAAAATTGGTAATGTTGGAGATTGATGAAACGATGGAGATGCAAGAGATAATGATGAAGGGAAGAACATTTCTGAATCAGATTGGGATAACCATGGATGGTTCCTTTTTATTAACATTTGTTATTTAAAATTAAAACAAAAATAGTTAGCAATTTTACAAATGCCACATCACTAAGTTTGTCACATGTCATGTGTTGATGTGTCTTACCATTTGACAGCTCAGCACTTAATAGATGAAATTTAACAGCGAGGACTAATTTTGACAACCGACAAAAAACCACGAACGAAAGTTAGAAGAAAAAATTATTTGGGACTAAAAACAAAAAAACATTATTTTATAGAGGCTAAAAATATATTTTATCCTAATTTTAAGGTTTTAAAGAATTCTTAATCTGTATTGCAGTCAACGAGAATATATTGGGTTATATTTATTACAATTTATTAAAAAATGAAGGTGACACTAGTTGACATTTCTACCGGAAATATTTGTTTACGATTTATAGGCAGTATCCAATTTATTTGCGTAAGAAATGAATGGGATATCCATTTATCTAACGTAAGACAAGAATTCTCAAATCCTATATAATATTGTCTATTATTTTTTATTTTTTGGATACAGTGTTTTATATAATTTATTATCTGATGTAATACATGAATCATGACTATCACATCCACATAATTTATGTAAAACAAGACATAATTATCACAAGTTGGCATTCCAACGCACCATTAACGCCATGTTTAGTTGGAAGGACGGGATAGATTTTAATGGAGGAAAGAAAAAAAAAAATTTTAATTAGTTATTGTATTTGGTTGAGAGGATGGGAGTTAAGAGATTTTAATAGATGAGAGGGAAAGTAACACTTTTCATATTTGGTTCACGAGGGAAGCGAAGAGTTTTTAAAACTAATTTACTTTTACACCTTAATTATTTAATTCAAAATACATAAATGAGGATATTTAATATTTTAAAATCCATCTTCCCCCCTCCAAATTCCCCAATATTGAATAGGGAAGATTTTGCTCCCTCCATTCCCCTCCTCTCCAAAGAGTTGAACCAAACATGAAAGATTTAAAAAAATCTTACCCCTTTGCTCCCCTCCCCTCCCTTACATTTCTCTCCAACCAAACACTATGTATTGTATAAGGACTCGCATGACACAAGTTTGTACCCAAATAGCCATGTTTCTATGATAATGGAATATGTTTTGGAGATTAAGAAGTTAGCGGTTTCTTTCGGTGGCTTCTAGCATGAAGCACCAAACAATGTGCTACACCCATGACCAGTGGTAGTTGGTCCGGCCAGTTTTTTATTTTATTTTTTTAAATTTATTTTATTTTACAAATCTCATTTTTACCCTTTCCTCCACCACCACCTCCATCTTTCCTCCAGATCTGGTCGTCATTTCCTGTTAGCCCTCTGTCACCCCATCCTTCACCATCGCTCTTACATGGATCTGATTTTGTCTTCCTTCTCTCTCAAACCCCCTTCTGAAAGCACATCCAACCTAAACCCCTTGGAGCAATAGGCGCAAGGAACGGTCGATTAACGACGTTGAGCAACTTGAAAATCGAAACCGGGTTGCCATGGTTATGAATCTAGGGACAAAAAGATTCAAACTTTACATGCAAATCATCAAACCCAACACGGGCAAAGCAGCACCGAACTTTACTAGTCGGAGAAACTCTTTGCTATCTAACTACTTTGCCGGACTCCATCTCTGGCGACAGATCACCACGGTGGAGGGTAGAAAAACAAGAACATACCTATAAAAGAAAGAGAAAAAATCGCAAATCCTCACCAACAAGTTCTTCATCGCAAATCTATGCATGTTTGTGCTAAGACGGTTGGAAGGGTACGGATCCAAGTGGCCATGCTTCCCAGTGTTCTTGTGGTGACTACAACGAAACGACACCAAGGCCATCCTCCACCGCGAGCCGTCGCCGTCGCCGTCGCCATCGCCGTCGCCAAGTCCTCTCCTCCCTTTCCCTCTCGGTCTTGGTCTCTCTCTCGGTGGTCTCTCTGCCGCAAGGCACCACCGCAGAGGACCACGTAGAGCCACCACCGCACCATCGCAAGGACCATCGCCCAAATCTGTGACCCTCTCAGATTTTGACCCATCTGCATTTTGTTTGGAGCTTCGTGCCTCTCTCCCCTTCAAGAGGATTTCCGGATAACAAAAAAACCCATCAACCCAACAACCAAAATCCCCACAAACATAAACTAATTAAAGAAAATTTTCAATCACTCCCAACAACCAAAATCTGCATAAGAAAACTAATCAAAAATGTGAATGTGACGATGGGTTTCTGGGTTCTGGAGGAAGCGTTGGTGGAGGGTGCGGTTGAATGGAGGGTAAAGTGGTAATTTTTATTTTCTTTTGTTACTTGTATTATTAGGTAAAAGTTAAATTTTTTTTGGATCAACAAATCTGAACCCGCGCATATTTTATATTTAATAGTTAAAAATGGTGGTACATGGGTGTAGCACATTGTTTAGTGCTTCAAGTTAGAAGCCACCGTTTCTTTCAGGCTGTGCTAAGCCAACAAAATCGCTTCCTAATAAGTTTCATTATTCATTTATCCTATCCCAAGTTGGTGTACCGCGAAGTCTAGAACTTGCTTTACAAGAGTAACTTTCTTTAGGCTCATAATGTGCAAGAGACATTGAGTTAAATACTTTTAAAAGACTCAATAATGCAATTAGTTGGAAGGATGATTTAGGTAGGAATCATCGTAAAGAGAGAGCTGCATTCAAAATATATAGGGTGTGTTTGGGTATATAACTTAATTAAGTGCTTATTTAATAAGCTCTTTTTTAAATAAGCTAAAAACAACTTATTTTTATAAGCTTAATGACAAGCTTATGGAAATAAGTTAAAAAGAGCTTATGGAAAGACCATAAACTATTTGCATAAGTTTATTTCCATGGGCAAAGTACCATACAATGCTAGGACCCATTCCATGAGCGTGGGGGGAAGACCTAGGGGACGCTATGCTTGGCACCCTGCTAGGCACCAAGCTGGGGAGGGACAATAAAGCAGCCAGTGCCGGATGCATCATAGATGCCAATTAAGTCACATTGCAAAACAGCTCCCAGACCCACCTTCGACTAACGCAGTCATAGGATGTGTTTGGAAGCGCTTATTTGAGCTTATGAAAATAGTTTTTGTAAATAAACTTATACAAATAACTTATGTAAATAATTTTTGATATTTCTATAACCTCTTTTTAGCTTATTTCAATAAACTTGTAAAATAAGCTATTTAAAAAAATGCTTATTGAACAAGAGTTTAATTAAGCTAATTACCCAAACGCATCTATACCTTAATTAAGTTGTTCCAGTTCAAAAGAAAAGATTGAAATTTTTTTTTTTAGAAAAACGATTTTATAGAAATGAAAAATTCTTCAGGAAACTTACATATAAACATAAGGATGACACTTTTCTTGAGATATTTCTAGGTAAACATGTAGCATACATACATAGGCACGAATACAACAGTAGCTACAGATAAGACCCACAAGACAACTACAGATAAGACCCACAAGATTGAAAGAACAACGTCCCAGGATGGATTCAAATTAAGGCATTGGAGAGGCACTCCAAGTACCTGAGCTTACCCACCTTTTTGGGGAGATCCAAGAAACAAATTTTTGATTTTGTCCAAGACCGAGTTTGGAAGAAGCTAAAGGGATGGAAAGAAAAACTTTTGTCATTGGATGGTAGAGAAATTCTTATTAAGGCAATAGCTCAATCAATTCCTACATACATAATGGGATGCTTCCAATTTCCTAATAGCCTATGTGATCACTTAGAAAGTATGATTAATGATCAGATTTTGATGGGGGCAAGAATGGGGAAAGGAAAATTCACTCAGTTAGCTGGAACAATCTCTGCAAGAATAAAGTAGATGAAGGAATGGGTTTCAGAAGTTTCAAGGCCTTCAATGAAGCATTACTGGCAAAACAAGGATATTGAATAATATCTCAACCTAACTCTCTCCTCACTCAATGCCTTAAAGCTAAGTATTTCCCAAAGAAAGGTTTCCAACACGCAACAGAAGGGTACTGCCCAAGCTACACTTGGAAAAGTATACGCCATGCTTGCCGGATTCTCAAAAAATGAGGCCTTTGGAAAGTGGGAAATGGTTAAAGATTAACATATGGGAAGATAACTGAATACCACTACAAAATGGTCATAAAGTTTGGAGCCCAAAGCCAAATGAGTGTGAACTAACAACGATATCTCAGCTCCTAAATGAGGATCTAAATTCTTGGAACATGCACCTAGAAATGCTACATTCATGCCATTTGAAGAGGCCCAGATTTCTCAAATTCCTCTACCTTATCAGGCACAAAATGATCAATTCATTTGGGGAGGAAACAAAACTAGGGATTGCACTGTAAAATCTGGATATCACCAAGTTAAATTTTGGAAAATTCAAACAGAGCCAAATATCTCCAATAATGAAGGCATTACAGAGCATTGGGAAAAAAAAATTGGATGCTAAGGATCTTACCATAACAAACACATTTACGTTGGAGAATCCTAAAAATGTTGTCCCAGTGAAAGGTAGCTTCACTCATCCCCTCATTTGCCCTTGTTATGAAAGGAACGTGGGAACCATTGACCATACATTCAAAGAGGGCAACTCAAATCTGGTTGGGTTCTGCTCGCCTATGCCCATTGGCTAACTTAATTCATCTAGTTGCAAGCTCCAATAGATCTGCTTGAAATAGGTTCGGGTATCATATACTTGGGATATGGCGGGCACAAAATAAATGCTGTTTTGAAAATAAACAAATGCCTGTGATAGAGACAATAAACAAGGCTATGGTAGTGGGTGAGATTGGGCATGCAATTTGCCCTGAATCCGATGCTTAAGTTGCCATCAAAGCTCTGCAAAGCCAAAAATCCCCTCAATTCATACCTCAGAAGGAACGCTAATAGTTGATTGTATGGCCTTAGAAGCCCAATTCTCGAAAGTCTCTTACTCTCACGTAGGAAGATAGGCAACCAAGCAAGTTAGCTAAACATGCCTTCACCCACCCTAGCCAAACCTGGATAGAGGAATCTCCTCCTATAATTGCAAATTGTATTATATCGGACTTAACTCCATCTGAATAACAAAAAAAGTTACGTTATTCTCTTTTCTATCTTTGGGATCATGATTCACTACAGTCAGGATTGCCTGCAGTCACTACAGTTAATATATGTCACAACCATTGGATTTACTATCTTTAAATTCTGACCCTTGTTTTTTTTCAAATAAAAAGATAGAAAAAAATGTGAGTGGAGATAGAGTGACACAAGTGACGGCAAGTAATCGCAATCCCTATTTTTAGTATTTTTTTTATAACAAATCCACCCCACGAACGGATTTATCTTTTTTTTATTGAGATGTCAAGTTTTAGGGAAAAAATAAAAAGATCTCATTTGATTTTTCTCATTTTTGGTATTATTTTTTTTGCTTTTACTTTGTTTTTGGATAGTGAAAAACTGATGTTGGAACTTGTATATTTATCTATTGTCTTATTAAGTTTCTCTAAACACTAAATAATAAATTAGGAGTAAGACATTAATATGGTCCCAAGTAAGACATTAATATAATCCCTCAAATTGTTAGGGTCCGTCATATTAGTCCATGACTTTATGAAAAAGAATAATTAAGCCGTGACTTTGGCATTGTTGCTCAATTGGATCCATGGTGCTAGTGCATATAAGTGTTTTACACACAACACATTAATTAAGTGCCAACTTGGAACCTACCTAACAAGCAATGTTTGAAACAATATAAATTGTAAAGATGTGTTAGTCTCTGAAGTTGTCACGATTGATCATATTAGTTCTTGAATTTATGAAAAAGAAAAATTTGTCTATGATTTTTTTCACAATTGGACACTTTGGTCCATGGTGGTAGTGCACGTTATTTACACCTAAGAGTGTGTCTCACATATGACAACTTGGTGCCTATGTGGTAAATAACACTTGAAATAATGTCATTTATACTTTATTTTAAAAAAACATAAGGCATAAAACAACAGTATTTAACCTTCTTCTTTAAAACTCTCCTTTCCATGCATTTACAACAGTTGGAGCAGGAGAAAATCATAAAAAATCATTCTCTACAAATTCAAATAACAATCAATCAATATCTCAAAATTTTCCCTGGGTCGATCGGGGGCCATCTCGCGTACACTACACCTCAACGATCCCACTCTTTATCAATATAAACACATAGCAAGGTTACAAAAGACAAATTCATCTACAGGGAGCAGAGGGTCCATTGATAAATCTTCACCTTAAGGTAAACATAAATAATATCTTTGTAAACTCTAATTCTGACACTGGTAATTTTTCTTTGACTAGACTAGAAA
>JBCIVQ010000147.1:0-28188 GCA_039655645.1 Ammopiptanthus mongolicus
TCGGCTGACATGCATGTAGGAATGAGATACATATAGTATAAGTATTGATCATGAGTGATATGATTGGAAGTCGATTGTGTATATATTTTTGTGATTTTCATATATGTGACGTGGATATATGTTATTCTATGACTTCTTTCCCATATATGTTGTTTGTGTTAGATCCTTATCTCTCTATATTTTTCTATGTATGTTTTCTTTTATGGCTCGTGGAAAAGACACTGCAGCTGAGGATTTTATTTCTGAAGAGGACGGCATCCCTTATGAACATGATGCAGACGAAAGATCCGTTGATGTTAGCGGTGAAGGATTTGGGATAGAGGAGAGTTTATATTAGTGTTTGGCTAGTCCAGTATGTGTGAGAGTTTTGAGTCTTTATATATTGATGTATTTTGGTGAGAGAATTAGTTACTGCTGAAAGTTGTTGTAATAATTATATGGTCTTAGTAGCGCACTCTGATTAATGTACTTAAGGATAAAGATACTCATATATATGTATATATGTCAGCACTGGGTTCTCTATGTTGTTGTTTTATGCATTTCAAGTTTTAAAAATTTTCATGTTTTTAGGATAATACAATTAGGTTACAATGGGATTATCCTACGTAAGTGGGGTTGTCTCATTTTGATGGTATCAGAGCAGTTCGATTCTGAACCGGATTGTAGGGTTATGTGGACCTCACTGTGTAAGTTAAGAAGTTTACTAGCAATATTAGTTGGATCCACCTCGGATACTGACTATGATTAGAGATGGGTAGAATGTATATTGGGTGAATCTTTGTTTGACTACTATTGTGAAGTATGTCATAGCTCAAGATAGTAATGTTTTGTTACGTCATACCTATAGAATGGTGAGCTATGGTTACTTGAATCAGGAACCAATGGCTCGAGGTAGAGGTAGAGGTAGAGGTAGAGGTAGGACAGGACCTAATAGAGGTCATGTGGCAGCAGCTTCACATACTGGAAATGAGTCATTGGAAACCCTCAGGACTATGGGGGATATGGCTGCTGCTATGTTACAATGGAGCTGAGTCATTGGAAACCCTCAGGACTATGAGGGATATGGCCGCTGCTATGTTACAGCAAACCCAACAGAACGCTCAACTTAGTCAATTGACCCAGGAAAATCAACAACAACAGCAACAACAACGGAATGTTCGAAATAATGATGTTGGGTTGCAAGCCTTCATGAGGCGACAACCTCCTCAATTCAATGGGGATCACAATCCCGAGGGGGCAGAACGGTGGATTCAAGAGCAGCAATACACTGTGATGAAGCTTACAAGGTTTCCTATGCAAATGTGGTGGAAAGGGAAGCGGAGTCTGTTTGAGACCGGAGGAAAAGCCATAACTTAGGAATTGTTCAGAGAGTGTTTCCTTGAGAAATACTTTCCTCGAATGGTCAGGAGGGAAAAAGATAAGGAGTTCTAGAATCTGAAGCAAGGCAACATGACGATTGGGGAATACGCAGCGAAGTTCTACCCGCGGTATCCGGTTGAGGAGTGAATGTGCCGTAGATTTGAAGATGGCACCGTTGGGGATTACCAGATTCCCTGATATGTTGGATCGGTGTTCAGGAATTGAAAACATCGAAAGGAGAAGAGAACTGGCCGAGTCTTGTTGGGGTTTGGGTGTAAGTCTATCCTTGCTTGTGCTGTGTGCTCTATTTCATTGTCTTCAAAAGAAGACAATGTGTGTTCATTATGATATTGTTTCGGAAAGGAAACAATGCTAATAAAGGTACTGGGTAAGTAGGAATCAGAACATTCGAATTCTGAGTGTTACGCAATATTATTTGTCACATTGGTGAAAATCAACAAGAGTAGATGGAGTTTGGAGAGGTACTCAAATTGAGAAACTACTTCTTTAAAGAAGCGGTCTATTCTAAGTGCGGGGACATCTTGTCTTGGGTTGCAAACCACAGAAGGTGGAAGCTGCAGTCCATGATGTTCAAGAGTCTAAGTTGAAGGCGAAAGGAAGAAGTTGTGCAGTGAATAAAGTGGAGGCTTCACTAACCGATGGTTTACATAAGGATATATTGTATTACTTGTTCTAAGTCTTAGCCTTTTCTTTAAATTCTCATGATAATGTGTGACGATCAGGTTTTCTCATTTTGTCTATATTCTTGATTTGATCGTTGCCATTCCATCACAAAAATTTGTTCCTCATTGCTTTAGTTGATTTGATATTGTTTTGGTGTTCAATTTGATTGCCTTGTCTCATATGAATGTTATTGTGGAAATGGACTGGTTATCTTTCAACTATGTCCTTTTAGTTCGTACAAGTAAAACTCTAACTTTTCTAAAGTTGAGAATATTGGAAACTTCGATTGTCAACCTAGTAATAGATCTCTTGGGAGGAAGGAGCTCTAGTAGAGTTGTGATTGTGATTATGTACCAGGGCATTCTCACAATCAAGACCCTATTGGAAATCCTTTTTGAGGTATTAGATTTCCTCTCATATCCTTAATTTGGTCAATTTTCTTTTGTAACGTGAGACATTTATATATTTTCTTCTTCCTCGTCATTCGTTAATGTCTTTCTTTACGACTTTCTCTTCCATTCACAAGATTGCAAGAGGCAAGTGGAACGACTTCAGATGATTCTTAAGATCTTTTAAGAAGGATAGTAGTTTGCCAAGTGGAACAAGTGTGAGTTTTGTTTGAGGAAGTTAAGTTGGGACAAGTAGTTGAAGGAATAAATTTCAGTAAATTCTTTGAATGTGGAAGTTGGATTTTAATAGGATTGACCAAACGCAATAGCTGAATTGCCCAAAAAGGGCGAAGTATATGCAAGGAAGGAAGATTATAGATGGAGTTTTCGAATGTGGAAAGATAGAATATTTATTTCAATTGTATTGGAGCTTCCAAATTGAATGGATGTCTTGAAAAGTATAAGGATGCTTTGCATCAAGGATTGAGTTATATGCTGGTGCAAGGCAGACAAGTAGAGGTAATAATCCAGTAGGAAAGCCCGAAGACTGTTAGTAAAGTGAGAAGTTTTCTTGGATTAGCTGGATACTACAGAAGATTCATAGAAGGCTTCTCGAAGATTGCGCTACCTATGACGCAATTAACGAAGAACGGCGTGACATTCAAATGGACAGCTGGGTGTGAAGCCAGTTTTCAGGAATTGAAGAAGGAATCGACTACGTTACGAGTGTTGGTATTAACTGACCCTATGAGGCAGTTCGAGGTTCACTACAATGCGTCATATCAAGGACTAGAATGCGTGCTTATACAAGAAAAAGAGTGGTGGCTTATGCTTCTAGACAATTTAGAATTCATGAAAGCTCAACGATTACAAGAGCTTAAGGTACTTGTTTGATCAAAAGGAACTGAATACGAGACAGAGGAGGTGGATGATATTCATAAAAAATTATGAGTTTGATCTAAATTACCATCCAGGAAAGGCCAATGTAGTGGCAGATGCATCAAGTCGGAAATCTTTACATTTGTCTGCAATGATGGTAAAAGAGATAGAGTTGCTAGAATAGTTTAGAGACCT
Source organism: Ammopiptanthus mongolicus (assembly GCA_039655645.1). Lineage (NCBI taxonomy): Eukaryota > Viridiplantae > Streptophyta > Magnoliopsida > Fabales > Fabaceae > Ammopiptanthus > Ammopiptanthus mongolicus. The sequence continues at coordinate 3,507 of JBCIVQ010000147.1, forward strand.
AAGTTTGGAAGTAGAAATATCTAAGGATAGAATGTATCTAGGTATGACCTTAGTGACCAATGAATTCTTGAGGATAATTAGAGAAAAGCAAGAATCTGATCAGTATCTCCAAAAGATGAAAAAGTTGATAGAACAGAATAAGACTTCTGAATTTAATGTAGATGGCCATGGGGTTATTAGATATAAGGAAAGGATCTGTGTGTCTGAGGATTTAGAAATTAGGAAGATGATCTTGGAGGAAGGCCATAAAAGTTAGTTAAATTTTCATCCCGATGCCACAAAAATGTACCAAGATCTGAAGAAGATGTTCTGGTGGCCGGGAATGAAGATGGAAATAGCGGAATATGTTTTATCCTGTTTAGTATGTCAAAAAGCTAAGATTGAGCATTAGAATCCGGCTGGAATATTACTATCTCTGGATATCTCGGAATGGAAATTGGATGACATAGCAATGGACTTTGTAATGGGACTTCCAAAGACTCCAAAAGGATTTGATGCAATTTGGTTAATCATGGATCGGTTAACGAAATCTGCACATTTATTAGCCATCGTTCAAAGATATTCTTTGGAAAGACTAACCCTGATTTAGATAGTAAGGTTACATGAGGTACCTTCGAGTATCATATCAAATAAAGATCCGAGATTTACATCAAGGTTTTGGAAGAGTCTACATGGAGTATTGGGGATGAAGTCAAGGTTGAGTTTATCAACGAACAATTCAAGCATTGGAAGATCTATTAAAAACTTGTGTGTGGAAACAGACAAGAAGTTGGAACAATTCCAGTGTTGGAATGACATCCTTTGAAGCTTTTTATGGAAGAGAGTATAAAACTCTATTGTGTTGATACGAGACGAGAGAGAGAATAAAATCTTAAGACCGGAGGTGGTACAGTAAAGGACATGACAAATCAAGAGGATAAGAGAACAGATGAAAGCCACATAGGATAGACACCTACAGTAACTGAATCTGTTCTAAGAGATACATCGAATTTCGAGGACAAAATTCTTTTTAAGGGGGTGGTAATATAACATCCCAATTTTCAGATCGGTAAAATATACATATCTTATCTAAGGCATGGTGGCAAAGTTGTAAATATCAAGATATTTTGGAGAAGTAATCATGACTACTTTAGAAAAGTAATCATGACATGGATGACTCATGATGATGAGTCATGGTGGAGTAATCATGATAGTGATGAGTCATGGTGATGACTCATCCTTTGACTACTCACATTCAGGAACCACGTCTCTCGTCTGGGGTTTGAGGTGAAAAGTGTGTTTTAGAGACATGAGTAGTTTTTAAAGTCATAAAGGGGACCATTTCAAGCAAAAGTGCTTTTAGAAACATCATTTCAAAATAAATTGTTTTATTCAAGAAAAAGGATTTTACGAACTGTATTTCAAGGTTTTGTGTTTTACCGAAATCCTTCGATAAGGAAAAAGGTGGTTTTTAACCATGTGACGTTTTGTTTTGGAAAACCGATCCCGAAGGCCTTGTGTATAAGCTTCGGAGATTTGGGTTTTGGTTATGAGTTTTCAAAAGAGAAATGTGGTTTTGGTTTGGAAACTAGAAATCGAGACGTCGGGGTTCTAGGATTCTGTAAAACACGAGGATCAAAGATCCGTGTTAGGGTGTTGGTCCTATAAGCTGGTGGACATTCTTTGTGGTCTTGTGGGCTTGTGGACATGTTTTTATGCTTTGGAATCCAAAATCCGAAACTGGTGCATCGGTTAGGGATTTTTGGGTTTGAGCTGTGGGGACTGCGTGTCCTTTTTGAGTTTTGGACTGAGTGTCCAGCTTTTGAGAAATATTGAAAAGACTTGAGAGTCTAAAAGATGTGGTGGTTGATAGCTTTGAGCTTCAACGAGGAAATAATTATACGACACAGAAAAACATACGAAAACAAAAGATTTTCTCATGCATTTGTTTTTGGCAGACGTGCCATGGGAAGGGGGACCTTGAGCCCTATGATGACTTTAAGTCATCGTGTGCCATTGTACCTTGATGGACAATGAATAAAATCCATATAATGTGAAGCATTTGTACAGTGTGATATGGAAATGAAATCCATGTAAAGTGAAGCGCTATGCCCTGTGTGGATAGTGTGATATGGTACTGAAGTCCATGTAATGTGAAGCGTTATGCCTGGATTGGACAACGTGACATGGTAATGAAATCCATATAATGTGAAACATTGTACCCTGTGTTGGTCAGTGTGATATGGTAAATATGATGTGTCTTGATTGGCAATCGAGTCTGATCAACTCATTCATTTGGTGATGGGATTTTCGGAAATTAAGAATCGAATGCTAGGTGGTATATTGGAAGTGTCATGCTTATGTTTTGAAAATGACGCTGACTGTTGGGTATGAGACCCTTGATTTATCTGTGTTGTCATGATGTTCTGTGTTATGTTTAGCATGTTCAATAACTGTGTTTGATATACCTATATGTATCTGCTGTTTGTGCTTTAAGTATGCAGTTGTTGTATTTTGAGTTCATATATAGGTGTCTCACCCTTGCCTGTACGTGTTGGACACCCTGTTGTGTTTTTGGATACACGTACAGATGTTTGTTAGCAGTCCTCTGGATCGTTATAGCTCAAGTACTGGAGATTGATGACGAAAAGGTGTGGAATGGTGACGATGAGACGTTGTTCTTTTGGTACGACTGGTGTTGGGGTAGTACACTTTATCATCTGTAGGTTTTTTTTGTCAGACCAGCTTAGGTTTATTTTGCGGTATTTACTTTTGGATGAGTCTGTTATCGGCTCCTGATGGCCATGGGGTAGACTGATGGTTTTTAATGGATGATGTTTACCTATATAGATATGAGTATATATATATATATTTGTGAGTTATGCTAATGTTATCATGAGTATATGTTCTTTAATATTATAAAAAGAAAAAAAATTCTATCACGATTTTCATAGTAAATAATATATAAGCAAAGAAAAGCTTTTTCCGAAAGCGAACCAGCAAATCCTTTTTCCTACTGAATAGTGTTTGGGGTTACGAAAGTGACACCCGAGGGTGGGGTGTTACAAGAATCAGATTTCCTACATTTTCATTAAATTTGAAAAAAAAATCAGTTCATACGCTTTATTCGGACGAAACCTTGAATCGGGTGAAGAACGGAGCTGAATACTGATTTACCGGGACCTGCTAACGGATAAACTTGATATCACATCAAGTCAAATCAAATAGGAACGCGTTCTAGAGTCATGATGAGTTTTGAAAATATCTGGACGCGAAAAGACCAAAATACCCTGACTTTTCTCAAAATTTGTGATTCTTGTCCATTCTTCACCATTCAAAAGGTAAGATCACTTCTTTGATATTTAAACCTCATGAATCTCTTCCTATTTCATGTTTGAAAATCTTGATTCCATGAGTTTCAACTTCATGAACCAAATTTCAAAATTCCTAGAAAGATGTAGAAAAATCCTTTTAATGTGAAACCAATTTCTTTGCGCTAGTTTCACCACCTTCTACCACTATCCAAGAGTATGTGATCAAACACTAGGCCTAGCCTATTTTATTTAGAGTGGCCGAACCCTAGAAAAAATTGGGGAAAAGTGACTTTCTTCAATTTTTGTTCTGTAACACTTGATTCCATCCCTTCCTTTCCTATGATCTTTGAATCCAAGTGATTGGAAAATCAAATCAATTTCTAACCCTTTTTCTCTTTGATGGCCAAAACTTAGAGCTTGAAGAACCATGAGTTTTGTTTCAAATTTTTGAGTAATAGGACTTAATCTAGTGTTAAGTATGCTTAAGAGCCAACCATCCAAAAGATTGGAACCGAATGAAACCGCTAGCCTTTTTCCAAAATTATGGCCAAACCTTAGACCAATTTTTGGGGAAGGAATTTATGTTTTGATGTTGTTATTTTGTATTGATTGTTGTTGAGAATTGAACTGTGGTTGATTGTTTTAGGCGACACGGATGAAAATGAAACCGGAACCGAAAACTGTTCGGGAGCTAACTTAGAAACCTAGAGAGGTAAAGGGAGGTATTTCATAATAAGTTTAGTGGTCGCATAGTGATTGGTTGTTAGATGTGTTGTAGTTGTTTTGATTGATGCTTTGGAGATATACTTTGTGTTGTATATCAATATGAATTGTGATATTGATGCCTTGGCTGATATAGACTTGATATATATATATATATATATATATATATATATATATATATATATATATATATATATATATATATATATATTGGTTGAGAGCTATGTGTTGTATATGATTGGTTATTTGAATACGAATTGTGTCATGGATGCCTTGACTGAGATATATTGGTAATGTTGAATTGAGATTGATATATATATATATATATATATATATATATATATATATATATATATATATATATAATATATATATATATATATATATCCTGGACTGGTTAAGAGCATAGCTACTGGCTATAGCTCGATAAAAAAAAAAAAAGAGTAAAATGATCGAAAACCAAGATCGGAGTTTTTGAAATCAAAGACAAATCTTGAGAAATGTTTTGCTTTACCAAGGAAAGTAACTTCCTTTTTAAAATGTTAGATCCTTTCAAAATAAAAAGTTATTTGAGGAAAGCCAATGCAAAGTGAAACTTCTTTTATAAAAACGTTTTTAAAAAGACTGAACCCTTAGAAAAACAAATTTGTAAAGAAAAAGAGTTTTTCATGGAAAATGTTTTCTTGGAGGAAAATGTTTTAATTCACGACAATGAAACCGAGTTTTGTTTTCCAAAACTATTTTGTGAAAATAAGACTGAAATAGAAGCTGTGATTTCCTTTTTCACCTTGAGATGTATGCAAACCTAGTAACCGAGACATCGGGCTAGTGTTTTGCGAGTTGAGCACTCGGACTTCGTGTCTTGTGTTTTTGAATGAACGGGCTTTATGTTTTTTAAAACGAGTCATGAGTTATATGCCTCGACATGAAAGAATGAACGAAAAAGAAAACAGAAACTTTCTGTGTACATGCATGAAACGGCAGACGTGCCATTTGAAAACGAGCTACAACTCAGGTAGTTCTGAATATGAGCCAGTTAAGACCACTAGGTCTATAAAGGCATCCTGTGTTCGAGACTCCACAAGTGGCCGGAGGCGTTGCAACCCCGTGCCATGGTAATCGGTTGCTAAACACGGATGAACTCAAACAGAGACTGGACTATTCATGTTATGGTTGTGACGTGATACCCCTGAAAAATTGGAGTTCGGACCTAAATTGAGAGGCCGACTCATGAGAACAATTGTGTTATAGGAGTATTTGCGGCCTATCGCTCGATTAAGGGAAGTAGAAAATCTCCGGAGAACATGAATTAGAAGGATGATATTGGCATCTCATGCATTATTACAACTCATGATAGTGTTTGAGATATTATGTTATATGAATATCTGTTATTACACCTGTATTTATATGTGGATGTAATTGCTGTTTGTCGCTTGTGCGGCTATCGTGATAAACTTGTAAAATGAGTATCTCACCTTTACCTGTACATATTGGACACTCTGTTGTGTTTTTGGATACATGTACAGATAATGATCAGAGGTCCCCGCGGACACGTGAGGACTCGGATGACGTAGTCTTTTGAAGATAAAGAAAAGGAGGATCCCTCCAAATTCCTCTGGGAATCGGAGCTGACTTTGGGGTTCGTATCCCAATGGCTACTTTTAGCCCGACTAGCATAGGAGTTTTACTTTTTGAGGCAGTCACGTTTTATTTGCTGTATGTATGTTGACTTACAAGTTTTAAGTCTGTAATATGATATTCTAGACATGAACTTATTTTATGAGTTTAAACTATGTTTCTAAGAAACTTATATGCTTCGGCATAATTACGTCATGATTATGTTGTTAGGGATGTCAAATATTGAGGATTGCTATGTGGTTTATTCCTTTGTCTTGAGTTTGGATTCTTTGTGCATGAAGAAAAATTGTAGACCCACATTTTTGAACATAATTAATTACTTAAAGTATTTTCCGAAAGCAACCAGCGTTTTATTTTGTTTATGTTTTCCGCAATCGAGTTCGAGTATGTAGCGCCAAGGGGGGTTACATTTGAGCTTGGGCTTTCTCAACATCCAAATGTTGGGCGCTGATTTTACCCATTTTTCCACGTTTTTGCACTTTCGGAGCTCGTTCCAAGGCTAAATTGTCTCAAATTTGGACCATAGTTTCCTCAACCCATAAGGAACATAATTAAGCCCTTAAACATGCTTAACTTATGCCCCACACATTAAACAATAAAATGGGGGTGTTATACTACTATATCCCTTAAAAGAAACTTGAGTATTGTTGTCGTTGTCCTCCTCTCTTTCCCAAGTAGCTTCTCCTCTGGTTACATCCCATAAAAATTTGACTAAGGAAATTTGCTTTCCGCAGAGTTACTTCGTCCTTCGATCTTCGATCCATACAGGTAATGCTTATATTCTAAGTTCTCTCTTATTTGTATTTACTCGGGCTGTATGATGTGCGATGGATCGGGGTGGTATTGTCAGAGTTGGGATACATGAAAGACATCATGGATATTGGATAGATTGGGAGGTAAAGCAACTTGATAGGCAACTGGACCAATTCGACGAAGAATTTGAAATGGCCCTATGAATCTAAGGGTAAGCTTTCTGGATTTGATTGCCCTACCAATTCCAGTTCTTAGAGTGACTCACATAAACACATGGTCACTTTCTTGGAACTCTAAGGGTCTCCTCCTCTTATCACTTGTTAGGTCGTCCGTTGCACCACCTTTAGTCTCAACAACTGATTCTCACTAGTTTCATATCAACAGAGCGGTGTCCTACACTTTCGTCCATATAGTGCTTCGTATGGCGTCATTTTAATACTCGAGCAGAAACTATTGTTGTACGTAAACTCAATCAATGGAAGGAAATCGTCCTAACTTCCTGTGTTTTCCAAAACAAATGCTCTTTAAAAGTCCTCCAGTGATTGAATTGTCCTTTCAAACTGACTATCCATCTGTACATTTAAGCTGAACTCATCCTTAGTTTAGTTCCCAATGCACTATTTAAACTCTGTCAAAACCTGGAAGTAAATCTCGGATCTCGGTCCAAAACTATACTTGAAGTTACTCTGTCCAGCCTCACAATTCCTTGATGTATATCTGGGTTAACCTTTCGATGGAATAACTCTAGTGGATAGGCCAGAAATGAGCATACTTCGTGAGCCTATCACGATCACCCAGATTGCATCATACCTGTTCTGCGTCTTCGGTAAACCAGAGACAAAGTCCATTGCAATATTAACCCACTTCCATTATGGGATGTCTAGTGATTATAACAACTCTGCTAGCTTCTGATGTTCAATCTTTGCCTTTTGACACACCAAACAGGATTGGACATACTCTGTTACCTCTTTCTTCATCCCTGGACACCAGAACAGCTTCTTCAGCTCTTGGTACATCTTGGTAGCTCTCGGATGAAAACTTAGCTTACTCTTGTGTGCTTCCTCTAAGATCATCTTCTTAACTTCGCTATCCTCTAGCACACAAATTCGTTCCTTAAACCTTAAGATTCCGTTAGTACCTCTCTTACACTCTGAGGTCTTACATTCTTCTATCATCTAGTTTACTTCCTATAGGTACTAATCTTCTTCTTGCTTCCTCCATAATAAATTCATAAAATCACTAGTGACAGTGACCATCCCTATACTCATCTTGTCCTTAAACAACTCCACGTCCAAGTTCATATCTCGGAACTGTTCTAGCAACTCCAGCTCTTTCACCATCATTGCGGACAAGTGCAAAGATTTTCGACTAAGTGCATCCGCTACCACATTCGCCTTCCTTGGATGGTAGTGCAGGTCGAATTCATAGTCCTTTATGAATTCCATCCATCTCCTTTGCCTCATGTTAAACTCTTTTTGGTCGAAAAGATACTTTAAACACACTAATTTTAGCACCATAGAGATAGTGTCTCCATATCTTCATTGCAAACACTATTGCAGCAAACTCTAGACCATAGGTTGGGTAATTCTTCTCATGCACTCTTAACTGCCTGAGGCATATGCCACTACCTTCCCTTCTTGCATGAGTACACAACCCAAACTTTGATATGATGTGTCACAGTACACATTAAACGGGGTTGGTGGATCTAGGAAGACTAACACTGGAGATATTGTCAACATCCTCTTAAATTCTTGGAAACTAGCCTTGATAAACCTCAATTCTGTGCATTTTATAGGGGGTATTTGGGTTGAATTTTGATGCATTTGATAATGATTATTGTTGTATTCACCCTTTTACTTATGTTTTGATAGAATTGATGTTTAGAGACAGTTTGATGAACATATGATGAAAGATGGAGGTTTTTGATCTAAAATGAAGAAAATAATGAAGTTCTGAGTTCGAGCACGGTTGTGCCAGACAAGAGCGCGCCCGTGCAAGCCCTTTATCTCAACCATCCAAACAAAGCCTTACAAAAATGACATAAAGCTTACCTTTGAAGATTTAGCACGGTCATGCCAGACATTAGCACGGCCGTGCCAAAGTGAAGCCAGGCCTGACTCAGAGAATCAAGGCCTGACTTAAGCAAGCACGATCTTACATAGAGGAAGCACGGTTGTGCAGAAGATTGAGCACGGTCGTGCTGATGCCCATGCACTATGACGCTGATTGAACAAAGTTGGTATGCTCATGAAGAACTGAGCATGGCCTGACATATGGGGAGCACGACCGTGCGGAATAAAGAGCACGCTCGTGATGGCGGCGCTGAAGACCTAATTTTGGGCCCTTTTCCCATATTTTCCTTTATATGGAGGCCATATGTACCTTTCAAAAACATCTCTTGACATTTATTGTAATAGCTTTCTAAAGTTTATAGCTTTTAGTAGTAGTTTAGATTTTTAGAGTAGGATTCGCGCTTGGGGGTTAAGTTGAAGACATTTCTTCTCTTAATTCTTCAAGATGTGTTTCCTTTTGTTGCACTTGGTTTTATCTATTATTATGGGTAGCTAAATTCACCACTAGAGTTGTGGTGGATCTTGTATTAGTAGAAACCATTTTTCCTATGTCTTAGCTTTAATTCGAATCTCTTTGGTTACAAAGTTGCGATTTGAATTGTATTATTCTATTGTTCTTCATCCCATACTAGGATTGCGTACCCTTTGTATGCTCTTAATCAATTGGTTGACCAACGACTGTACTGCAATTGATTGGTAGATCTATAGGATAATCGGGGTTTAAATTATAGCATGATCAAACGTGATTTACTCCTTTCAGTCATTCAACCTCTTTGCTCTTGATGTTTTCTAATCATTTAAACTCTTTGTCTGACAAACATTGGGTTCATCTGGGGAAAAGAATATTGATTTCCTGACGAACAATTAATAGTATTAGTAGAGGGATTGATATTCGAAAAGCATCAGTAAAATTGAATAGAACTAGGATTTGGGGGGTATCGAAAGTACAAGTGAAACCATGACTCTAGGTTGTTTTACTCTTGATTTCACAAACCCTTACTTCTCTGTTATTCAACTTTTTACTATGGTTCACATCATACTCTTATTATTATTTCAGTTAGTCTAAATAGCATAAGGATTTCTCTATTCCGGTACTCACGTTAGTATTACTCATTAATCCCTTGGGTATGATATTTGGACTTCCATCCTACATTACTTTTGTGACAGGTTACAATGCCCTTAAGTGTGTTCACAACACAACAAGCCTCACACTTTTTTAAGCCAGATAATTGCTTGAGGACAAGCAATACTCAAGTGTGTGAAGTTTGATAAACCTCAATTCTATGGATTTTATAGGGGGTATTTGAGTTGAATTTTGATGCATATGATAATGATTATTGTTGTATTTCACCCTTTTACTCAAGTTATGATAGAATTGATGTTTAGAGACAATTTGATGAATGTATGATGAAAGATGGAGGTTTTTGAGCTAAAATGAAGAAAATAATGAAGTTCAGAGCTCGAGCACGACCGTGCCAGACAAGAGCACACCCGTGCAAGCCCTTCAGCTCAACCATCCAAACAAAGCCTTATAAAAATGGCTTAAAGTTGACCTTTGAAAATGAAGCACGGCCGTGCCAGACACCAGCACGCTTGTGCCAAAGTGAAGAAAGGCCTAACTTAGAGAAGCAAGACCTAACTTAAGCAAGCACGACTTTACATAGAGGAACCACGACCGTGCAGGAGATTGAGAACGCCAGTGCTAATGCCCGTCCACTATGACGCTAATTCTACGAAGTGGGTACGCCCGTGCAGAGTTGAGCATGGCCTGACATATGGGGAGCACGACCGTGCTGAATAAAGAGCACTCCTGTGCTGGCGGCGCTGAAGAACTAATTTTGGGCCCTTTTCTCATATTTTACTATATATAGAGGCCCTCTGTACCATTCAAAAACATCTCGACATCTTTTGTAATAGCTTTCTATAGTTTATAGCTTTTAGTAGTAGTTTAGATTTCCAGAGTAGGATTTGCACTTTGGGGTTAAGTTGGAGACACTTCTTCTCTTAATTCTTCAAGATTTGTCTCCCTTTGTTGAACTTGGTTATATCTATTATTATGGGTAGCTAAATTGACCATTAGAGTTGTGGTGGATCTTGTATTAGTAGAAACCCTTTTTGCTATGTCTTAGCTTTAACTCGAATTCTATTTTGCTTTCAAAGTTGCGATTTGAATAATGTAATTCTATTGTTCTTTGTAACATCCCGATTTTTTGTGACTCTAATCGAGCTGGTTAATCTTGATTAGGGCTTCGGATAGTTGTATGAATTGTTCTGTGCTAGTTTAAGGCTTAGTTTGAAGCATAGGAATAGGCTTGAACAAGGTTGGAGGTGCTTAAGGCATTAAACGAGTAACTGTGGAAGCCAGAGGTTTAGAAGGCTCTTCCCAACGAAGCGGCACGCTTAAGCGTGGGAAGGGAACACGCCCTAGTGTGCCAAAGCTTAAGCGTTGGTATGTTGCACCCTCAAGTGAGCTGAGTACTTTTTCCAGTTGGTGTGCTTTTTAACGCCTGTGCTACTCGTGTTAGGCCAGGGCGAAGGCGGAGCGGACAAGGTTCCACGCTCAAGCGTGGAGAAAACCCCACGCTCAAGCGTGAGCACGCTCAAGCATGCTGAGAGTCCACGCTAAAGCTTTCTCAGCAGGATCACTTAAGTGAAGGTTTTCACTTTCCTCTTCACTTGGTCATTTCTCCATTGATGAACTCGAAGTGCAGAGAGTGGCGAGAGAAGCTCTGAGAGTTCTAGTGTGAGAAAGGTTGTTTCGAGGCGATTGAAGTACCAGAACGCGATTCCGACTACACGGTTGTGATCGCGACGAAGTCTTCTATGACTTTGACGGATTACTTTCTCGATTCGTCCAAGGTAAACTCGAATCCCTAACACGCGTTCTTGGCGTTCTTGGCATTCTTCGAGTCATTACCTCTTTCTTTGATCTTTTGAGCTTGCCTTAGGGCTAACAGTATTGCATATGTGTTGTGTTCGTGATTAGGGTAACGTTTGTGTTTTTGAGTGTGCGATTCGAAAGAGGAACCGCGGCTGCACCAAGGTGGTTCCTGGCTGTTCTTAAGGCTGCCATTGAAGGAGGTTGCGAGCTCAATATTGGAGGAGCAAGCCGGTGATCGTATGTATTTGCGTGACGACTGTTCAGGTGGGGAGAAAGAGTATTGTTGCCGTCGGGAAGGCAAGAGTAGTGTAGTGTGTTTTCTGCTATGTGTAAGGCAGCCCCGACCCTGCTAGTGGTTGAGCCCTGATAAAGTAACTAAACCCTAGGTTTAGCTTACTTTGGGCTATCGCCGTTAAGATTGAAAACCCTAGGTTAGCAAACTGTTGATTGAGGATGATCTGTCTCATATGACTGTTGTGATGATGACTGTTGTTGTTGCTATCTGTCTAAGTGCCTGTATGCTGCTTGGTATGAGATATGCTGCTATGTGCTTTTGAAATTATTACTATTGTTGGTATTGATGCTGTTATGTTGTTGTGGTAATTGTCATGTGGTGGCGGAACGTCGTAGAGTTAAACTTGGTTGTGTGTCGTGTTGTTGTCGGGTTGATACCGTGGATGGTGCAGTTGCTGTTATGCTGACTTTTCGAGACTGTGGCCTTGTTGTTTGAGATGTGGCTCGTGGATGCATGGCGTTGAGGCTGTAGCTGTGTGGATGCAGTGGCATGGTGATGTTTCTGATTGAGAGTTTAGGCGTGAGATCTGGTATCAAGCCTATTGAGGATGTTTGTTGCATATCATCAACTTCCAAGTGGCGAGGCCGTATGATAGATAGTATGGGCTGCCAGCATCATACGAGGTTATTTGTACCTTAGTTCGGGTACGGAAAGTAGATGGGGCGGTCAAGTGAGTGACCTTAGGGATGTTGCCGGTCTCGGGAATAGTTTACAGTGGCGGATGTGGTAGCTCCTATGCTGTCGTGACGCCCGATCCAGTCCGATTTGCTTGACTAATCCTAGAGCTTTCCATTGTTCCAGGCTAATGTTTCGAGGTGATCGAGATACCCCGGTTCCGGTGTGGAAGGGGGATGCACTCTTATTGGTCACGGCGAGCAGTTCGGCTTCATGGACAAACTAACTCTATTCCCACACAGAACCTGTTCCGGTGTGGACTTGTTCGGGTGTGGAACCGTTCCGGTGTGGAACCAGCTTTGTGAGTTTTCAGCCGACATGCTGCATGGGAATAGTATCCCGGTCTAGAGGATTGATCTGAGTGTGAGACTCATGGAGATGGATGCTTGTTGCACGTGTTGTCTCGAGAGATGTCTGTTGGAATGCAGTAACTGCTATACCTGTTATATATGCTACATGCTACATGTTTTGTTTACTGCATTACTGTTGTTTTTCGACTTTGCTATGCATTGTATTTCATATCTCCCTGCTATTTTTCTGTTCTATGTTTGGGTTCGCTTGAAGACGACGAGCCAGCCGATCCATAAGATGGACCTGAGGCTTCACCCATTCATCACAGGGGCACAGCGGATGCCGGTGCTAGGCGACATTGAGATCATCTACCATGATGAGAGGGGATGGCGGGTAGACCCCTCGACCTTTTTGGTGGGTTACATAGGACCCGTCAGTCTGATCTTTCATAGCGGCACGCTACCGTATTTGGACATCATTGCACCCTACCGCTTGTACCAGTTTTTTCCCTTCCCTAGGATGTGGCGACCTCTGAGGTAGAGAGAGACTACATGTGGGTGGCACCCCAATGCTCAGTTGTGACCAGCAAGAGAGGCTACGTCTACCGAGGCCAGCGTCAGAGGACAAAGCAGTATTTGAGGACCTACCGTAGGCGTAGGATTGTTGTGTCCAGCTCGTCATCGGAGTATGAGCCTTTAGTGAGGTATAGGCGTACTCATAGTGAGGGCTAGGGTAGTTCAGGGCATCCTCACCACTGATAGTGAAAGCCCGCCAGTGCGTCCTAGAGGGTAAGTTAAGAGCTATTCTTGTACTTTGTGGGGGCGGGTTATGCTGGTGAGCTCCGAGAGCCTTTTTCTTTTGTTGTTGGTGTATTTTCAGTTTTGTTTACACAGTGTGTATATGTATGTACAGTGCCCTGCTGGGCTATAGTTACGCATGTTATCTATATATATTTTGTTATGCGGTTGCGCTTTTACTCTGATAGTTTTTCTATGCTTGCCATTGTTGCTTGTTTGCTTCCGCAACGCTGTTTGAATACCACGCTATCGCTTTATATGCAGCTAGGCATAGTTAATAATAATAATAGGAGCTTGGAACTAATGGGATTACCTTCTGAGAAAGGAAGGTCGTCTCATTTTAGTGGTATCAGAGGGGTTTGTTTCTACAAAGGGCCTTGAGGGTTGTTGATGCTACACAGTCCTTATTACAAGTGAAAACTGTGGAAGTTGGGAACCATTACTGTGAGTCTAGAAAGTGTACTGGCTTTTGATGGTTGATACCGGGATGTATCAATTGAGTCTAGTTTTGGGTAGAGTGTCCGATGGGCTAGTTATCGAAATGTGATAACTGTTGTCATTCATAAGGCATATGATGTGTTTAACTGTTAAGTGCTATTATATGTCTTATGAATTGGAACTAATAGCTCCTTTTGCAATAAGCTAAATGGCACGTGGAAGAGGAAGAGGTAGAAGGTCGGATGGGACCGGAGGTAATGATAATAATAACAATGGTGGCCACTCAGGGATAAGGAGTGGTGGTGACACCTCTGAAGCAATGCGGGACATGCAGGACTTGGCTACAGCGATGATGCAACAAACCCAGCAAATTGGCCAATATATGCAGAGGCGGGAAAAAAGGGAAGCGAGGCGGGATCAGCTACACACAGTAAGAGGAAATGAGACAGTGGACACTGGTCTCAACGCATTCATGAAGGGAAATCCTCCCTAATTCCACAAAGAATACAACCCTGAAGCTGCAGATATATGGTTGCAAGAGATAGAGAAGGTATTCATGGCCACACACTGCAGAGTGGACAGGAAAGTTATGTATGCTGCTTTCATGCTTGTTGGGGTAGCAGAAGCTTGGTGGAGAACCAAGGCCAGACTGTTAGAGGCCGGAGGAAAGATGTTAACCTGGCAACTGTTCCCGAAGTACTTTCTGGAGAAGTACTTCCCGAGGAGCATCAGACAAGAGAAAGAAAAAGAGTTCCTGAGTCTGACACAGGAACAACTGTCGGTTAGTGAGTACGCGATGAGGTTTGAAGCGCTACTCAAGTTCTCTCAGTTCTATCAAGAATGGGTCTATAGAAGGTTTGAAGATGGGTTGAGGCCCGAGTTGAAGCGAGCAATGCAACCTTTGAGTATCAACTCTTTTCCTGGGTTGGTAGAGAAGTGCACAGTGGTGTAAGGGCATGACTGAGTAGGGACTGTCCCACAACAAGTGACAAGTGGTGGGCCTGTTCGGACCAACCAGAGAGGTCGAAGTGGCAAGTTCCAGCAGAGGGCGAGACCGTACGATCGCCCGGCTTAGTTTAATGTCAACCATGGAGGGAGCAGCTCCAGTCAAGGGCAATAGGAGATCAAGACCTGTTTCTGATGTGGTGGACCGCGTCTAGTCAAGAACTGTCTAAGGACCCAGCACATCAGGTGCTTCAACTGCAACCAAATGGGTCACTATGCATCAGATTGCAAGCCTGGAGTTAGCAGAAGGGCTCAGTTTCAACAGCCGAGCGGTAGAGCTCAGAGTGGCGGAGCAAGATCAGTTATGGTAAGTCAACAGAGTAGGCCACAGACGATAGTAAGAGTGTTTGCCGTGAAGGGTTTTGAAGCCTCTCAAAGTCCTGACTTAATACAAGGTAAATGCTTAGTCTCTGGTAAACTTTTGTCGATTTTATTTGATTTGAGGGCTACTCATTCTTTCATATCATTAGAGTGCATGGGTCATTTAAGGTTGCCTGTTTCTGTATTACCCTATGACTTGACTGTTTCAATGCCTACTGGCGATTCTCTAACTACCCTATCTATATGCTGGAAGTGTCCAATCACGATAGAGAACCATCATTTTCTTGTTGACCTTATCTGTTTGCCTTTGCAACAAATAGATATAATCCTAGGCTTGGACTGGTTTTCGGCCACCCATGTAATGTCGGACTGTTCAAACAAAACTCTCAATTTTCTCGAGCAATCTGGATTGATGCCTGCCAACGAGAGTATTCCGACGGTGGACGATCAGATGGATGGGTGGTGTTGTTCTCTTTGGAAACAAAGGAGACTCCTAGTGTCGAAGCTTTACCTATCGTGTGAGAGTTTCCAGAAGTGTTTCTCAATGATGTTCCCAAATTGCCACCGAAGAGAGAGGTGGAGTTTGCTATAGATCATGTACTGGGAACTGGGCTTATATCAATAGCACCGTATCAGATGTCTCCAGTTGAGCTGACGGAGCTAAAGAAACAGTTGGACGAGATGCTAGGCAAAGAGTTCATCAGACCTAGTGCATCTCTGTGGGGAGCATCGGTACTGTTTGTGAAGAAGAAGGACGGGAGCTCGAGGCTGTGCGTAGACTATTGTTAGCTGAACAAAGTGACGATAAAGAACAAGTATTCATTACCACCGATAGATGATTTGATGGATCAGCTGATAGGAGCAGCTGTTTTTCTAAGATCGACGTATGATCTGGATTCTATCAAATCCGAGTTAAGAAGAAGGATGTGCTAAAAACTGCTTTCGGAGTCGGTATAGTCACTACGAGTACCTAGTTATGCCGTTTGGTGTGACTAATGCTCCAGCTGTGTTCATGGGCTATATGAACAAGATCTTTCGACCGTTCCTTGACAAGTTTGTTGTTGTGTTTATCAATGACATCCTTGTATACTCTTCGAGTAAAGAAGAACACCAAGAGCATCTAAAGGCGGTGTTGCAAGTTCTAAAGGACCAGCAGTTGTATGCTAAGCTATCGAAGTGCGAGTTCTGGTTAGAGGAAGTTCAGTTTCTAGGTCATATGATCAGTAAGGATGGAATCACAGTGGATCCTAATAAAATCGAGGTTGTAGTGAGTTGGGAAAGCCCTAAGTCTGTAAGCGAGGTGAGAAGCATTCTTGGTTTGGCGGGCTACTACCGGAGATTTATCGAGGGATTTTCTAAGATTACGTTACCTATGATGCAGTTAACGAGAAAAGGGAAGAAGTTTGAGTGGCCAGAGGCTAGCGAGCAAAGTTTCCAAGAGCTGAAGAGAAGACTGACCACATCACCTGTGTTAGTGCTACCAGATCCATTAGGACGATTTGATGTATACTGTGATGCAACTTATCAAGGCTTGGGATGTGTGCTCATGACATAAAGAAAAGTGGTGGCTTATGCCTCCAGGCAGTTGAGAGTATATGAGTGGAACTACCCAACGCATGATCTGGAATTGGCTGTGATAGTGTTTGATTTGAAGATATGGAGACACTATCTTTATGGTGCTAAATTCAGTGTGTTTAGCGACCATAAAAGCCTGAAGTATCTGTTCGACCAGAGAGAGTTGAACATGAGGCAGAGGAGATGGATGGAATTCATAAAGGATTATGAATTCGACCTGCAATACCATCCAGGTAAGGCGAACGTAGTAGCGGACGCGCTCAGTAAGATGTCCCTACACGTATCTGCGATGATGGTAAAGGAGCTAGAGCTTTTAGAGGTGTTTAGAGATCTGAATCTGGAAGCGGATATCATCGAGAATAAGCTGAATCTAGGGATGGTTAAAGTAACTAGCGATTTCTTGAATCTTTTATGGAAGAAGCAAGCTGAGGATAAGTGCCTCGAGAGCGTGAATCAGTTGATAGAGGAAGGTAAGACTTCGAAATTCAGAAGAGGTACTGATGGTCTACTTAGGTATGGTGACCGAGTTTGTGTGCCGGCAAATAGAGAAGTTAAGGATATGATCTTGGAGGAAGCACACAAGAGCAAGCGTAGTTTGCATGAGGCTTTAGGGACCAAGCTTAGACTGAGTTCAGCATACCACCCGCAAACTGACGGTCAGTCTGAGAGAACCATCCAATCCGTAAAGGACCTATTGAGAGCTTGTGTGTTAGAGCAGTCCGGTAGTTGGGATAAGTTCTTGCCCCTTATAGAGTTCACCTACAACAATAGTTTCCATTCCAGTATTGGGATGGCACCCTATGAAGCTTTGTATGGGAGGAGATGTAGGACACCCTTGTGTTGGAATGAGCCTGGTGAGAATGTTGTGTTAGGACCTGAGATAGTGCAGGAGACTACAGAAAAAGTGAGAATGATACAAGAAAAGATGAGAGTGGCACAAAGTAGGCAAAAGAGTTATCATGATAACAGAAGGAAAGCTCTCGAATTCCAGGAACAGGACCATGTATTCTTGCGAGTTACTCCAACAACTGGGGTTGGTAGAGTAATGAAAGCGAGGAAACTTACCCCAAGATTCATTGCTCCTTACCAAATTCTGAAAAGAGTCGGTGAAGTTGCCTACCAGATAGCCTTACCCCCGTTTTTGTCAAACCTCCATAATGTGTTCCACGTGTCTCAACTAAGAAAGTACATTCATGACACAAGCCAAGTGATAACACCCGATATGATTCCGTTAAAGGAGAACTTGACTTTTGAGGCACTACCACTTCGGGTTGAGGATCGAAGGATTAAGCAGCTGAGAGGAAAGGGGATTTCATTGATCAAGGTTGTTTGGGGTGGAGCTACAGAAGAAAGTGCTACTTGGGAGTTGGAAAGCAAGATGAAGGAGTCTTATCCAAATCTGTTTACTCAAGGTTAGTAGAAATTTCGAGGACAAAATTTTTATAAGGGGGTTGGAGTTGTAACACCCCAATTTTCGTTATATGTGTGTTAATATATGTTTACATGTTGATTTATATTCTTAGTTTAATGTTGGCTGTTTAAGCATTTGATTTGGGTGACTTAGCCTTGAAAAGGAGGCATATGCTGTCAAACCAGACCATAATCGATTATGAGAAATAGTAAAAAGAAGTCAAAACACTCATAATCGATTATGGTAATCGATTATGAAGAATAGCGAAATAAGCCAGAGTAAAAGTATAATCGATTATGATTTAGAAAAAAAAGCTAGAGGAGCCATAATCGATTATGGGTATTCGAGAACACTAATTGTCAAGTCAGAACAATCATAAATCGATTATGACTGCGTTTTTCTGCAGAAACGGGTTTTAAACTCGTATTTCGACCTGTTTCATCTTAAACCTTTTTATAACCCTTTAAGCACGAAATAAACCCTAGTTAGCAGCCTCTAAACCTCTGCAAACCTCCTTCTTTAATCTCTTGGGATTCCCTCTTAATCCTTTTGAGATTCGACAAAAACGTAAACCGTTTTACCCTTTTTCGTTGGAGAATCGTTGTAGCTGATACGAAACCTTTGTGCAGCCGTTCTTCTTTGTTCTAGTTAACCTTAATGAGTTAAGACTGAGGTAAATTCGTGAACCCTTGTCTCTTCTCCAATTCTCCTTGAATTTTCTGATTTGGGGACTGATTATGAACGTTTTTGGGTCCTATTTGGCATCCTCATGCAGCAAGTGTATTGAACCAAGGACAAGACAACTATTCCTCTTCTTTGTTCTAGTTTGAGTCTTCCAGTTGTGATCAAGGTAAGATAACCAACGCTAGAGTTCGTTCTTTTTTTTTTTTTTAATTTTCTATTAGATTAAGAATTGAATCTATTCCTTTTGTTATGTTGTATTGTGATCATGCGTTTGAGCCCTGAGACGGAGCCAAGAACAAATCTCGCACTCTTTTCTTCCTCGAATTTCGTTTTGTCATAGCAGGTACTGGGGGAAGAAGGTCGATATGAATATAGGTGTAGAGGTAGCGTAAGATGAAGGGTTAACCCATGACCCTAATAATATGTTGATGTATGATGTACGATTTTGAGATATTATCTATGTATTCATATATGTCTAGGGATGTTGTTAATTGACTATATGTGATATTCTTGATTCCGATGATTATTGAATGTGATTTATCACTATTATGGCATGATTATGTGTGCTGATTGCATGTTTCATGTTGATGATGATGAACTATGATGGATGGCTACGTTGTTTAAGCCTTGAAAGTAGACGTTAACTTAATCTTCAGTTATAGGTCCATGAGAATTCATAATAAATGGAGTTAGTATGAGAGGTGAGGATGATAGCCAAGGATTTTTAGTTCAAACACATAGGTGTTGATCTGTGAGTGTTAAAAATATTCAAGGTTAGAAATACACTTAAAACTCGGTATGACAGCTGCTGTAATAGGGGTGATAATCGATTACTACGTAGTAATAATCGATTATCAGGTTAGCAACAATCGACTACCAGGTTGATAGTATTGAACATAATGGGAAATAGTTGATTATTGGATATGAGTGAAACCACATGATCTTGCATATTAAAGTAAAGGAAGTAAGTGAAGAACATGATAATCTAAAGAATATATTAGAGGATAGTAATGAAATTAAGATGAGAACATTAATGAGAATAATATAAGAAAAATAGATATAGAAGCTTAGTTAACTCAGATAATACTTAATAAAGATAATGATGCTAGTAGTAATGATGTGTTACTATTAGTGGTGTTGATAAAGATGGTAACGATGGGATGTTGATTGTGATCATCGTTGATGGTCAAGGTTATTAATCATTGTGAATCATTACGATGAAGGATGGTTGGACATGTGATTGCATGTTTGTTCGACATTGCATGCATCATTGCATAGGAGATGTTTGATGGGTGGAAAGCAAACGATGAATCGCGATGGTGGAGTCCACGATGGGTGTTATCCTGGCCTTGAAGGTAGAGTCGGGTAAGGAGGTTCCACATGGCATGGACTTGCAACCCGTGGCCGGAGCGTCCTATTGACAACCTGACTACCCTGACGAGCCACTGTATGTTTTCAAGATTAGTGAGAGTATCTGTGGTGATCATCTGGTATGGTGATGCGTCCCTGTTGGTTTAACAGATATGTACTCCTAGTTGCCTTTCCAGAGTTAAAGTTAATGGATCCACATGTGCATGGAGTAGTGACGTTGCATAGCATTGCACGCATTCGTTAACATGACATATTATGTTTATATGATTGTGTGTTGTATGCTCATCTTATTAACTACTCTGCTACGGTTTATATTCATATAAATATGACTTCTCACTCCCTACTTTTGTTGTTCTATGCATGTACCTTTTTATGCAGAGGAGGGTAAGCCAGTTGCTGAGGAGTGATCCCAATGAGATCGTTGCCCGTAGTTAGGTTGTTAGTTTGTTAGTTGGTTTTTATTTTTTATCTGATGTATTATCGGTATCTTGTATATTTCGGGTTTAGTTATTTCCGCAGTTAATATATTTTAAATGTTTAAAACTTATTTGGTTTATACGGTCAATTATTTTGCATAATGTGATACTTGCTACTCTTTAAACAAGTTTTTAATTTAACACGTTTTTGAATTAAAGACTTGTATGATCTTTTATATTAATTATCATGTATGGGGTAGTGGGTGTCACATTTAGTGGTATCAGAGCCGGTCTATCCTACATGCCGGGGTATGTGTCTATTGTGTTCTCTTCTGTGCAGTCTTATATGATTATCTGTGCTCAGTATAGATAATGATATAGGATTGTTAGGGCTTTGTTTCTATTTTGGCTTGACTTCTTGTATTGAGCGGTTTGCTTGGAAAATGCAGGAAGAAATGTCAGGTAGAAATGATCGCTCGATTGCTGACACCCTGGAAGCATTGGCTAATGCCATAGGGCAAAATCAGAATCACAACGGAGGTGGACCTGCGGAGTTTCAAGGTTTGGACAAGTTCCAGAGGAATAATCCACCGTCTTTCAAGGGAGCTTATGACCCTGAAGGTGCTCCGACATGGATCCGGGAGCTTGAGAAAATCTTTTCGGGCCATGGCATGCACTGATGCTCAGAAGGTTACCTTTGCTACCTTCATGCTGGTAGAGGAAGCTGAACATTGGTGGGAGAATCGTCGGCAACGTTTGGAAGCAGAAAGCGCCGCTATTACTTGGGATGCCTTCAAGGAGACGTTTCTGGGGAAGTATTTCCCAGCTGACATCCGTGACAAGAAGGAGATGGAGTTTCTGGCCTTGACTCAAGGGAACATGTCTATTGGGGAGTATAAGGCTAAGTTTGAGGAACTTTCCCGTTACTATACATTGTATCAGCATGCAATGAATGATCGTTCCAAGTGCATAAAGTTTGAGAATGGTTTGCGACCAGAGATTAAGCAAGCCATTAGCTATCAAGAGATCCGTGTATTTCCTACCTTAGTGAACAAGTGCATAATTTTTGAAGACGACTACAAGTCCAGAGTTGCTCACTTCAAGAATTATGGCACTCAGGGTAGCAAGAAGACTACTCAACAAGACAAAGGGAAACAACATCTAGCACCAGTTGGCCGTGGATTTAAGCAATATGGTAAGAAGCCGCAGTATGCTACGAACAAATCTACTGGAGGGGATTCTTATACTCCTAATCCAGTGAGATGCGGCAAGTGTGGGAAGGGTCACTTCACCCGTGAGTGCAAGGAAGCTGACGTTATCTGCTTCAAGTGTGGGAAGTCTGGTCACTTCAGCCGTGACTGTGGAGGGGCGAAGCCGGAACCGTAAAGTGCTAACAAGACCCAGAATTCTCAAGCCAATTGACTGAAGACCAGTGGAAGAGTCTTTACTCTCAGTGGAGCTGAAGCCTCTGAGTCCGAAGATCTTATCCAAGGTAAATGTCTCATAAATGGAACTTCTTTAATTGTGTTGTTTGATTCGGGTGCAACCCATTCCTTCATATCACGTGACTGTGTTAGAGACTTAAAGTTACTAGTTACCTATCTTGACCATGACTTGATTGTTGCTACACCTACAAATAAGCTTGTCTTTACTTCCCATGTATGCAAAAGCTATCCCATTACCATCGATGATAGGAACTTTGTAGTTGACCTCGTGTGTCTGCCTTTGAAACAACTTGATGTTATTCTTGGAATGGATTGGTTGTCTACCAATCGTGTCCTCCTAAACTGCTTTGACAAAACTATTGTTTTTGGGACTGTTATAAATCCTAAGGATCCTAAATTTCTTTCCGCCAACCAAGTGAAGGCTTCTATGAGAGAAGAGGCCCAAGTATACATGATCCTGACTTCCATGGAAGTAGAGACCAAATCTAAGGTTGAGGATGTGCCAGTTGTGAGAGAGTTTCCTAAGGTTTTTCCTGAGGATGTTTATAGTCTACCTCCTGAGAGGGATGTTGAGTTCACCATAGACTTAGTGCCAGGCACGGGGCCTATCTCTATAGCACCTTATAAGATGTCCCTTCTAGAGCTAGCTGAGTTGAAGAAACGGTTAGAGAAGTTGCTTCAGAAACAGTTTGTTAGGCCTTGTGTGTCTCCGTGGGGAGCGCCGGTGTTGTTAGTGAAAAATAAGGATGGTAACATGAGGTTGTGTGTCGACTATCGACAACTCAACAAGGTGACAGTTAAGAATAGGTACCCTCTCCCTAGGATAGATGATCTTATGGATCAGCTGATAGGAGCCTGTGTGTTTTCTAAGATAGATTTGAGATCAGGTTACCATCAAATCTGGGTCAAGTCTGAGGACATTCCAAAGACTGTGTTCAGGACACGTTATGGCCACTATGAGTACCTAGTTATGCCTTTTGGTGTGACTAATGCTCCTACTGTGTTCATGGATTACATGAACAAGATCTTTCACCCGTACTTGGATAGGTTCGTAGTCGTCTTCATAGACGATATCTTAGTATACTCTAAGACTAAGGAAGAGCAAAAGGAACACCTGAGGATCGTTTTACTGACCCTTAAGGAAAAATAGTTGTATGCTAAGTTGTCCAAGTGTGAGTTTTGGTTAGATGAGGTGAGTTTCTTAGGACACATCTTCTCCAAAGGAGGGATAGCCGTAGACCCAGCTAAGGTGGAAACCGTGCTCCATTGGGAAGCACCTAAGTCAGTGATCGAGATTAGGAGTTTCTTGGTTTAGCAGGGTACTATAGGAGGTTTATAGAAGGGTTCTCTAAAGATATCCTTACCTTTGACCCGCCTTCCTAAGAAAGGACAAATCTTTGTTTGGGACTCCAAGTGCGAGGCAAGCTTTTAGGAGTTAAAGGATAGATTGACATCCGCACCAGTGTTAGTTTTACCCAACCCTAGTAAACCTTTTGAAGTATTCTGTGATGCTTCAAAGCAAGGTTTAGGTGGTGTGTTTCTACCCTACCCATGACTTGGAATTAGTAACCGTAGTGTTTGCCTTGAAGATCTGGAGGCACTATTTTTATGGAGCTAGGTTTGAGGATTTTAGTGATTATAAGAGTTTGAAATATCTGTTTGATCAGAAAGAGTTGAATATGAGGCAACGTAGGTGGATGGAGTTTCTCAAGGATTATGACTTTGAGTTAAGTTACCACCCAGGAAAAGCCAATGTAGTGGTTGATGCCTTGAGTAGGAAGACCTTACATGTGTCAGCTATGATTGTTAGAGAGATGGACTTGATCGAAGAGTTTAGAGACTTGAGCTTAGCTTGGGAAGTTACCCCTAAGAGTATTAAGCTTGGAACGCTGAAGAACACTAGCAATTTGATGGAGATTAGAGAAGGATAGAAAACAGATGTATACCTTTTAGATCAGAGATAGTTGATTACTCAGGTAGAAACCTTAGTTTTTAAGGAAGGAACCGATGGAATTTTGAGGTCCAAGATAGAGTTTGCATACCTGATGTTCCAGAGCTTAGGAAATTGATCCTTGAGGAAGGGCACAGAAGTGGTTTGAGTGTTCATCTAAGAGCCACGAAGATGTATCAGGATCTAAAGCGCATGTTTTGGTGGCCTAGGATGAAGAAGGATGTGCTAAGTTCGTTTATGCTTGCTTAGTGTGTCAGAAGGCTAAGATTGAACACCAGAAACCTTCGGGTAAGATGTAGCCTTGAGTATCCCTGAGTGGAAGTGGGATAGTATCTATATGGATTTTGTGTCTGGACTCCCTAGGACACCAGCTGGTTGTGATGCCTTATAGGTTATGGTGGACAGGTTAACCAAATCTCCCCATTTCATTCCTATGAACATGGAATATCCATTAGAGAAGCTGACTAGTTTGTATATCAAGGAGATAGTTAGATTGCATTGTGTACCCTCTAGCATAGTTTCAGATAGAGATCCTAGATTTATCCTAGATTTCGGAACAATTTGCATGAGGCTTTAGAGACCAAGCTTAGACTGAGTTTAGCTTACCACCTGCAAACCGATGGTCAGTCTGAGAAAAACATCCAATC
>JBCIVQ010000148.1:0-28048 GCA_039655645.1 Ammopiptanthus mongolicus
GATACGATATTACATAAATATAATTTTTTTATATTAATAATATATATTATTAAAACTAAATGTGTGTTTAAGTGTCAAAGTCCATAATATAAATAGGTTTAATGAACTTTTTAATTTTTGGTGTGAGATCATTGGGTTTTGGTACATCTAATAGTTTTTGTCATGATTTGGTGTGCACAAGTTTCAATGTTTTCAATAATGTCTTTGTCCTTAGATTACTTTAAGGGCAAATGTGGCAATTAGAGTATCACATTAATAATATTTTTTAATGTGACGTGTCATCTACCAATATTAATTATATTTTAATATTATTATTTATTATTTATAAATATTAAAATAATTTTAATATTTTTATTATTAAAAATTGAGTTCAATTGTTATGTACTTATAATGTAAAGTTTTACATTGTCAACCAATCAGAAATCATGTTATGAGTGACTTTTAAGGTAGATAGAATAAAAGTCAAACATTTTAGCTGATATGACAAGTTATAATTGATTGACGGTGTAAAAAATTTCGGTGAATTCTCTAGTACCTAGAAAACTAAAGTATAAAAGTTGACTATGCTATGGTAGCCCAATGTGATTATTCACTAACTTGATTCATTTAATTGAGGTTACACATTCTGATTCACCAAAAAAATTTACACTAACATGTGCATATCAATTAAGAGTCTGTTTGGCACACCCCTTCTATGATCTTATAGCGGATAGTTTATAGCGGATGAGAAAGTAGCCCTGTTTGACAAGCGCCTCTATCACGAGCTTATAACGTTTTTTCACGAGTTTATAGTGTAACACCCGGGGCTGACGGGGGCGAGGAGTGATCGCCGGTGCATGAGGCACGGACAAGGAGCGGCTCCTGGCAGGCTTCTAGGCGGAGGGATCCATGAATGAACCGAATTCACATCGGAATGAGAGGGATCCTGAGGCTGTGTAGGTATGGGACTGTACAGTTGAAGGAAGGCTTATAAGAGTTGATTGGTACTACCTATACCAACAAGATGCATCTTCTTTTCGGTAGCCTATCACTTAAGAACTCCAAAGTTACGCGTGCTTGACTTGGAGTAATTCTGAGATGGGTGACCTCCTAGGAAGTTTTCCTAGGAAGCGTGTGAGTGAGGACAAAGCACGCTGAAGAGACTCGTGTTGGTTTGTGGAGACAGTCGGCAATCCTTAAAGCAGTCCGGGCCGTTACATATAGCGTTTTTTCCAGACGCTACTTGAAGTAGCGTTTGAGCTTATACCTTATAGCGTTTCATTTTTTTTCCTTCACTTTTATCCTTATTATCTTAATTTAATTCTACCTTTATCATCTTCTCTCTCTTTTATGTAAAATCATTAATGAAGATGTCTTTTTATGTCATTTTATATTTTTCAGCTAGTTCAACCCTAGTTTCACCCAAAACTCCCACACAAAATAAGCTAGCTTATCCACTATCCGCTATCAGCTACCTCATCCGCTATCCGCTAACAGCTAGTTTTACCAAACAGGCTCTAAATTCTTAAAACTTTTTTACACCAAAAAAATCGTTAAAATTTTATTATTGTTTTTATATATTTGCTTTTGAATTATATAGGCAATTATTTTGCATGTGCTAGAAGCAAGGCTAAACTATACTTTTGGTCCTCATCTTTATTTTAGGTTTCAATTTGATCCTTTTTTATTTTTTATTTCAAATTGGTCCCTTATCTTTATTCTAGGTTTCAATGTGGTGTTTTCCGTTCAAATTGTGGTATAGAGATGATTACATTGATATATTTAGGAGACTAAAATTGGAGTTTATTTTACTTTTCTACAAATTCAAACTATTTTTAGGATAAAATTTGGAAAAATTCTTTCTTCATCCACTGAAAGGTTACAATCGTATCTGTCTTCTCATTATTTGCTTTATTTTTGTAGAAGTTTTCTCATTATTTCTACTAATTCATTTATGACTCTCACCCAAAAAAAAAAGGTCATTGTACTAAAAGAAATAGTAGTACTGTCGTATTATAACTGCTAAGAAAAAGACCAAAAAAAATAAGTAAGAGTCTCTTTCAAATGTTTTTTTTTTAAAAAAAAAGTAAGGGTCTCTTTGAATATATCATATCATGTGTTGACACATATCATGCGGACATAATCACAGACATAGACCCTTTTTCAGGTCCAAACAGAGTGAAGGTGAGTTTGATGCTAGCTCTAAATTGTACCTTTGAACCTCAAAATTTTGACAAGTCAAAGTATATTTCACTTGTATAATATATAATAAATTATTTGTATTTACACATTATTACTATACATTGATGTATTTACATTATACATTGATATATTTATACTGTACATTGATGTATTATATTAGAATTTATTTTGTATTTTGTATTTAGACTTGATTTTTTATATCTGTAATACGTTGTTATTTATTTTGTTAAAGTTTTTTTTTACCAGTTATTATGTATTTTCTTATCAGAAATGAAAATGAAAGTATATTTTCTTAACTTTATTTTTGTTAAAAAAATAATTGTACCAATTGCAAATACGAAAATAAAAAATATAAATATAAAACTTTTATTTGCTTTTGATCAAACATGGTAAACACTGAAGCTACTTTTGCATTTTCATTAGACCAAAAGACATGATCAAAATGATACATAGTTACATCATATTTTTTAAAGATGCACCATAGCCTTTAACGAGTTTCACTACCTTCGTGAGCTTGTTGGACATCATGTTCTTGATGGCTTGCTTGCTATATCATTTAGTATTATTAGGGGGTGGATGTGGCCGAATATATATTGACTAAACTTTTAACTATTTCGTGCTTTGAGGTTAGGCTTCCCGTTTTTACCTTTACTTTTTCTTTTTTGTCAAGACCTTTACTTTTTTTTTTTTAATAGTTTAATTTTGATTTATTTGTAAGGTAAATGCTAATCAGTATTCTAAAGACTTTATTAAAAAATTGAAGATAAAAATTTTATATTGAATGTGATATATTCAATACATTTAACATTCAAAAATTATACTAATATTTTTCAATAAAATTATTTTATTTTTAATTCCTTAAATAATATCATTTTAACACTTTTGTTAACAAGATCCCTATTTTAAATTTAAAAGTTTCCAGAACATCATCAATTAAGTATCGATATCAATGTAAGAGGTAGTTAGTATGAGAGAATCCAATGATGCTATTAAACATCTCTAATTAGTAGATGCACAGTAAAAAAACCACGTTAGAACAAAATTATAATAATAGTGGTATTTGTGTAAAAATTTGCACATCAATGGTGAAAGCTTAAAAAATTGGCTTTCACGTTTGGGGTTGTTGAACGTGATTGTGTGCAAAAGTGGCCCCCGATCCAAAGGGATTATTAATATATTATAATTAAATCCATATTTTATATGAAATGATAATGTAAAAAATTGTTACATTAATAATAGAAAAATATTAATTAGTATTCTAATGGTATTAATTAAGAAAATAAAAAAAAGAATTTTTATTAAAAAAATTGAGGATATAATATTTTGATAAGTAAGACTATTCATAGCGCGGATACATATGAGTTTGGTCGCTTGCTATATTATTGGACTCCGGATTGTCTCCGGCGTGGGTCTCTACAGCGTCTCTCCTGCATGCGATCTGGACCGTCCAAACAGATCTGACAGTCCAAATTTTTTAGCCATTTTATAATTAAAAAAAATAATAAAATCCATTTTTTTTTAAAAAAATTGAAAACCTGTAAGTTTTTTCCTTCTCCCTCCCTCGTCCATTCTCCCTTCCCCAACCCCTTGCTTCTCCCTCATTCTGCTAGAAGCCACCTTCGCGCCGCCGCCTCCATCCCGCCTCAGTGGCCGGCATCTGCCGCTTTCATATCGATGCTGTGGACGGGGAACCTGACCAGCCTCCAAGCCGTGGTCCTCCAGCAACCACCTTCTTCGATCGTCTCTCTCATTTTTTCGCAGTGGTCCTCCGCCATGGTTCAGTTGCCTTCCCTTCGCACAGTTCACGCCACCCACCGTCGCGCCACAAAGTCTGCCACCGCCGTGAAGTTTATCTCCCCCCTTTTTATCCGTTATGCAAATTTTTTTGGAATTTTTTTTTGCTTTTTGTTGATGTTTAGGTCTAGATTAATCTGTATGTTTGTATTGTTATTGTTATTTGCATTTGTCAATGTATTTTATTAATACATGAACATGGTAATTACTTATCAGGCCACACCTTCCTCAAATAATAAGAACTAAAACATCTGAAAAATGTTCATTTCATGCAAGCAGCAGAGGAAAGGTAATTACTTTAAGAATTTAGATGTGTCTTAGATATATTTTCACTTGAGGAGATAATTACATTTGTATACAAATCCCATGGATTTTAAGTCATTTATCTGGTCCTTTTTGGCGGAGTGATGGAGACACGGGGGGGGGGGGGGGGGTGGGGAAAGGAGAACTGATGAAGGAGGGGGAAGGAAAAAAAACTAAAGGGTTTTCAAATTTTTTTTAATGGATTATTTTGTTTTTTTATATTATAAAATGATAAAAAAAACTGGACCGTCAAATTTGGACGGACGGTCCAGTTCGCATGCAAGAGAGGCGCTGTAGCGACCCACGCTAGAGAAAATCCAAATACGTATTATTGGTTTGATGCTGAAGGATTAGGGGGTGGGGGTGGTCGAATAGACATTGACTAGACTTTAACTAATTCGTGCTTCGAAGCTAAATTTCCAGTTTTTATCTTTACTTTTTTTTTAAATAAAGATCCAAATTTGTAATATTGTGGTACTTGAAAAACCAAAAGTATAGATTTGATTATCAAGAATATAAAATATGGATTAAATTAGTCCTTTTTAGGATAACTTTTAGAAATATTTTAGGCCCTAACAGGAACTATTTTGACCTAAATTTTACATTCTTGAGGATCAATTTGATATTTTTTTTATTTTTCAGGGACCAAAATGTTACCGCGTTTTTTTGTCGAGAACCAGTTTGGATCTTTATTTTTTTTTTAAGTTTACTTTTGATTTATTTTAAATTTAAAACTTTTCAGACATTAATCAATTACGTATTGATATGGACACACTTCTAGAAATTTTCTAATTACTTGCAGATTTTCATGCGAATTTTACATAAAAATTCGCAGGAAACATGTTTCCTACAGTTTTTCCTATAATTTTGTCTATAGGTAATAACTTCGTAGGTAATTTATATCTACGAATTTTAAAATCTGCAGGAAATTTCCTGCAAATTTTCTTGGAAAAAATCTAAATTCGTAGGAAATGTCAAATTTTCCTACAAATTTGAATCTACAAGAAAAAGAACCTTATTTTTAAAAAAATTGCAGAAAAATTCGCAGGAAATTCTTTCATAAAAAATCTACAAGAAATCCGCAAGTAACTTATGAATTTCTAGTAACGTTATGAGCTAATTAATTATAATGAGAGAATCAAATGATGATAATCAACCATATTTAATTATGTGTTAACCGTTAATATACAATTGATTGATAATTAATTGATAATATAAAATGTTAAATGCTAACGAGCGTCGATATTGTTTAAGGAATATAAAAAATCTCGACATTAATAATAGGGTCTTGTTAACGAGTGCTCTTAGGGCACTTCGTTAAGGAATCAAGAAAAGTAACTTTGAGGTTAAATTCATATTATATCGTAATTAAATTCATATTTTAAATGAAATGACAATATACAATAAACTGTGTTTGGTTGATGAAAGAAAATGAGAGAAAGAAAAATGAAAGGAAAGAAAACGAGTAGAAAATGAGATGATTGTTTAATTGTTTGGTATGAGAAAAAATGAAGAAAAAACCTGAA
Source organism: Ammopiptanthus mongolicus (assembly GCA_039655645.1). NCBI lineage: Eukaryota > Viridiplantae > Streptophyta > Magnoliopsida > Fabales > Fabaceae > Ammopiptanthus > Ammopiptanthus mongolicus. The sequence goes on from JBCIVQ010000148.1 coordinate 5,805, forward strand.
ACTTTTATTTGGTTGGATAGAAAGTGAAAGGAAGGGAATAAAATATTTATAAAATAACATAAATACCCTCGTGTAATAATTTAAAAAAAATAAAAATTAACATTTTTTTGTCTTTTCTCAGAAGAAAATGCAAGTACAATACTTTGCCATGTAGGTTAAACTTTTATTTAATATTAAAAAAGTATAATATATAACAAAATATTATTGATTGGGATATGGTGTGGTATATCAAAATGGGACAGGAGATCCTCATCCATCAAAATGATATCCTCGAAATATGAGTTTTCTTCTCAAATTGCGATGAAAAAATATAGCTGTGGGCCCGCATTTTTTTTCTCTTCCCTCGCCTCTTCTTTGCAGCCAAATGGTGGAACAAATTTTGTAAAATGTGTTTTCCATCCTTTTTCTTTCCATTGTCTTTCATACCTTTTGGAACATAGCGTAAATGTTAGTGTAAAAAGTAGTTAAAAAAAAGAAACTTTCATTAAAAAATTATGTATTTATTAATTTAATCAGTAAATCACTTAATTTTTGAATGAAATTTACCGGTGCCCCGACCCTTACTAATATATCATAATTAAATTCTTATATTTAGAACCACCGAATTTATACAAAATAGTGCATTTGTATTTTGTATTATTAAAACTAATTCCCGAATTATATATTATGTATAAAGTTAAAATACATATATCGTATATAAATGTGGCTGAAGTATTGTTTAAAGAGTTTAATTTTGATATTATATTTTTATAAAGTATTTTATATCACCAATCAATCATATATCACCTCTCATGTGACTTTTAAGGTAATTAGTATAAAAGTCAAACATTTTTAACGATATGACATTACATAATTGGTTGTAAATGTAAAAAACTAGAATAATAATATATATATATATATATATATATATATATAGAGAGAGAGAGAGAGAGAGAGAGAGACTAAATTTGTGCTAAAGTGCCAAAGTTGATAATATAAATAGGTTTAATAAACTTTTTAGTCCGTGCAGCAATAGGGAATCATTTGATTTTGGTCCATCTAAAACTTTTTGTGAGGATTTGATGTGCCCAAGTTCCAATTTTTTGGATAATATCCCTATCGTTAGATTGCTGTAAGTGCGGATGTGACAAGTTCAGTATCGCGCCAACAATGCCACTTGGACAATATCTTTTTTTTAATGTCACATGTCATTTACATATATTAATTATATTTTAATATTATTATTTATTATTTATAAATATTATGTTGGAACAAATCTCGTTCACAATGATGCACTCACACACAATATAGAAGAAGAAAGAACGTCCAGAGAGAGAGGTGAAGAATGCACTGTTAAAAATTCACTTTGCACATACATTTCACTATCACTTGTTAACTCTTTGTTGCACATAAGTACATATATTTATAGTGCTAATTATTCACAGTTAACAAACTAATTGTTATTAACCACTTCACTAATTATCAATACTAACTAACTCTTATTTTGTTACACTTTCACTAACTAATAAAACTAACCACTAAACTGAATTACATTTCTAAAATACAATACATATTTATTCTACTTTTTACATTATTGCCTTTATGTTTTTTGGTTTTTATTTTCCTAATAACACTTATTAGTTTGATGTGATATAATTTTCTACTTAAATAAGAGATAATTATATAAAACTTAAATAAAGTAATTAAATTAAATAAAAATAAAATAAAATAAAATAAAAATCTTAATACATAAAGTCACAGATGTATGCATTTTTCAACACATCAAAACTTCATATCAAGAATCAACTAAAAGTAACAAAATTTGAAACAGAGGAGAGAAGTAAGAATAAGTTGCTTTATCTTTATAGTTTATACCACCACTCTATAAGAATTTGAGAGAGCTACATGACCTTCTTAATAATTGAATAAGCACTAATTAGCATGCACTACTTCACACTTGTTTTATCGTTTAGCTCAGAAAAAAAGGTTTTGCTTAAGCCACACGTTTTCAAGTAATACGTAAGAATAGAGTATTTGATCTTAAATAACATGAAAAAATATTGGTAATTCAAGCTATTCACAAGAAGTGTACTGTGTACCCAAAGAAAAAAAAACAAAAACCATGCTGCATCCGGTGAAGCACCTAACAGGTAACCATGCTTTCCAATTACATTCAAATATATGATTATACTAAGACTAAACTGTTAAATGGAGCTTCTGTGAATTTTTTTTATCTAGAACTGCAGACCTTTGTATAAGTTCCAATATTGTAAATTGTACTTGTAGCCCTTCAATTCGTACCTCTTTAATTCAAAAGTTTGGGAGATGCCTATTACACAAATATTATCCATTCATAAGGCCTCTTCTGCCCTTTCCAAGGGGTTATGAAGAGAACAATTCATGATTAATGAACTTAACCAGAAGATTATCCCGTAATAGGCAAAGTGTTTTCATAATCTAATCAAAGTTCCATATTTAGTTATGGAGAATGTTAATCTTAGGGCATTAGTCAAGAAATCAAAAGAGATAAATTTTTATTGGAAGATGGCATATTTAACATATCGAGAAATGATGTACTTATATTCCTAATGAAAACTTACAATTTCTTGATTCCTTAACTACTAGTTAGTAAGACCCATAAGTTATTTGGATCATCGAAATGTAAAAGATGTCTTATGTCTTATGCTGTAAATTCAATAGCAATTCCCTTTGAATGGCTTATGGTAGATTTTCCTTGGCTAATGAAGAATCTTCAATCGTAGGGCCATTGCACTGGTTGCAGTTGGTGAAACTCTGCGAGGATATATATCAACATGTATGCAGGTTCAACTTCATTTCCTTAAACATTTGTACTGACTTTTCTATTATTGTTAACAGAAAATTGTTCAAAATGCATTATGAGATAAAATAGAGATGTACATCACTCTATGGGGCGAAAACGTGAAATGCACACAATCAAAATCAAAATCCGCTTCCTTTGATTAAGCACTTCAATGTGTGTGTATATATATATATATATATATATAGAGAGAGAGAGAGAGAGAGAGAGAGAGAGAGAGAGAGAGAGGTAACAAATATGTTCTTTTGATCAAAATTATCAGTACATTTAGTTAAGTAAGGAGTACCTTGCAATTTAGCTCTATGCATCAGAGCACTACCTTCCCCAACAAATTTTGAATATTCTGCATGACATTTAGCAGTTCTAGGTGACCTATCCTCTGGCTTCAATAGTCAGGATTCAGGAATGCTAAAAATGCAACCAATTTTTTGTTCACACAAAAAGACCTTCGAGTAACAAATACAAAGCAGACTGGGAACACAATTTGTTATTTATTGTTATTTAAGTACAATTGAGATTTCCCTGAAAGATGATGAAGGGAGCAAGAGATTGACAAGGGAAAAACACACACACACACACAAACAAGTTCAATTCAATTATTCAAACCAACTAGCTAGTTACCTGTACCACATAAGGGAGAAAAACCAAAAACATAACTAGTAGAAAAGCAGTGCCCTTTATTCCAATGTATGTCAATCTATCAGTGTCTGATCTCCCTGCTTTGGTTTTTGCGAGCCTCGTGTCTTCAAGCATCAATTCATGACAAGAGCGACATCCATGTGGGAGTTTCTGGAACTCAATCTGATCTCCCACTAGTAAACCATGTGACAAATTCGCAAGCCAATCCGCAACCTTATTACCCTCCCGTTTACTGTGAACAATCTGAACATCCCATTTTCTGTTTTTCTTCTTATTCCTTATGTCTTCCACCAATTCCTTTTCATAGGGCGGGCGACGGCGAGCACAAGCACCATCCTTGTTGTTCACAGCATCAGCATTTGAGAGTAAGTCTGTTTCTAAAATGAGCCTGCGAAAACCATGATCCCAGGCTATATCAAGAGCAGTGGAGATTGCTAATAGCTCAGCAGCAGAACTAGTACAAGAGTTAAAACTTTTAGCAAAACTCTAAAGCCAAAAACCAGTGGAGTCACGAAAAACACCACCACAACCAGAAGCTTTGTCTTTAGGCGCAGAACCATCTACGTTACATTTAATCCACCTATCTGGTGGAAAGCTCCAACCATCACCATCATCTTCTGTTGTTTCAAACCCAGAACCAGAATATGAAGATGAAAAGAGAGTGAATAAACGACCAACTGGATATTGGACCCTTTTCTCATTTGTTTGAGACTTATTTGAAAATTTCGTGGAAACAGCTGGTTACAACTTTAAAATACTGTTTGGTTGAAGGGGAATGTAAGGTAGAGGAGGGAAGCAAAATCGTCATGGATCAATTTTGGTTCCCCTCGAATATTGGGGGATTTAGAGGGACAGATTTAAAATATTTTAAATAGAATGTGTAAAATATTTTCATTTTATATATTTTGAATTATAAATTTTTAAAGGTTTTAAAGTAAATTAGTTTTAAAATTTCTTCCCTCCCCTCTTGAACCAAACAATGATTAATCTTCGTCGGGGACCTGGATGATATTTAAGGATTTCCCCCTCCCAATCAGGTCAAAATCATTTACTCTATTCATTTGGTTTATCATTTTTGAAGAGCATCTACTGGGATTTAGCTTTCTATAACTATATTTATTTACTTATTTATTATCATTTTGCTTGTTTAACTGGTATATGCAATATTTCTTTTTGGCGAAAATGGTCCCTCAATTTTTTTTTGACAAATTTAGTCCACCTAAAATTCAAATGTTGAAAATTTGGTTCCCATATTTTTTAATTGCACTTTTGGTCCACTAAAATTGTGGGTTTTTTGCGCTTTTAGTGTCAAAATCATGGATTTTAGAATAATGGAGAATCAAAAGTAAAAAAAAAATCCATTGATTTAGGGGACCAAAAGTGCAATTCAAAAAAATATGTGGATCAAATTCACAACATTTTGATTTTAGGAGGACTAAATTTACCAAAAAAAAGTTGGGGGACTATTTTCACAAAATGAAAAACTAGAGGGATAGAAAGTACAATTTGGCCTTTCTGTTTTTAGTAAACATATATAGAATCTCTCATAATAAATGTGATATTAATTTAATCCTTTTCCACTGTTAATTTGATGTCATTGTTATAATTAAAAAATTAAATTAATGTCAACATTTTTAATGGCCAAAATGATACCACTAGTATACTTAGGAGACTAAAATAGGTGTTTAGATTCGGATCATCTCCATTCATAATCTCTCTTTATTCAAACGTCACTTGTTGGATTAATTTAACGGCCAAAGAGAGAGATATGTGCATCGTTAGATTAATCCAACGGCTGACATTTGAATGGAGAGATGATGGAGGGGATTTCAATTTGGAATCCAAAATCTCAATTCATAATCGTTCTTCATCCAAATATTAGTCGTTTAATTAATCTAGCAACTGAGATATTTCTCATTGAGCGTTAAATTAATCTAACGACTACGTTTGGATAGAGAGAGAATGAAGATATATTTTGGATGGAGAGGATCCAGGTCCTTGAAAAAGCCACAGAGGTTGGGATAGCAATGAGTATTTTACCCTATGGGTACACGCAAAAATTACCCAAGATGGTTAGGGTAATTACCCGCTTAATGGGTATGGATACGGGGGCGGGTAATACCCGCAAAATTTATCTTTAGATTTGTCTTTGTTTTAATTGTTTTCAGTTTAGACTTTATGCTATTGAATTTAATAATGTGATAGAATTTGGTTTTTATGATATAAAGACCCTTCCGATCTATATTTTTGTTGTGAGAGTACAAATTCTTTATCTTATTTTGAAGAATCCACAAATTTCTTATATGTTATTATATGTTGTTCTCCACATGTTTTCCACAAATTTTTTATTTATTGATTTTTCATAGTTAATTAAAGTGCGGGTTATGGGTGCGGATATGAGTACTTAGGTACCCAATGGTAATACGGGTATTAAATTTGGTATCCACGCGAGTATGGATCCGGGTACAAGCAATTTTTTAAAACACGGGTATGGAGACAGGTACAATAGTAGCCGCCCCATTGCCATCTCTACATGGAGGTTCCTACATTCTAGGTGCAAACCGTTAGGTGTAGACTACATTTACGTTATCCAAAGCGACACAAAACTTCTATGCACTGGGGCGTTGTTTTTCCGATGCTTTTTTTTTCCTCCCTCCATAGAAAACTTTGATGTACCAGTGGTAAAATTTAAGAGCTTGATTGTTTAATAAGCTTTTCATCTGTATATGATACGATTATCTTTTACCAAAATTGATGAAGATGTTGAAGTGGGAATGGGAAGTTTCGCGTCTGATAACTAGAAACTGCAGTGAAACGGAAGCTTTTTCAAGAACAGGCCCCACAAGCCTAGGAAGCTAGTGAAACTCTCCTTCACTCTATTTAGACATGAAAAAGGGTCTATGTCTATGTTGGCATGATATGTGTCAACACATGATATGATCTATTCAAAGAGACTCTTACTTTTTTAAAAGGTTTAATTATTTTGCAGGTCTCTAAACTATTTCGGAATTTTCAAGTAGGTCCCTAAACTTTAAAAGTTTGTAATTAGATCCCTGGTCATATAATTTTTTTTAATCAGGTCCTTCAATTAGTGTTCCGTTAGAACACTTTTAAGTTGTGCTGACATGACATGTGAGGTGAAATTTTTTTTTTGTAGGTTTTCATTAACCACAATATATGTCTCATGGTCGTTGCTTCTCGCTAGGTGTGAGTGACTAGTTTTATATTCCAAAAAAGCTACAACAACTCAAAAGCTACAACAAAGAAAAAGTAACAAAACTGGTCATATATCATACTATATATGCTAAAAAAGCAATTGTCTGATAAATAAATAAAGTAGTTTTATATTCCATCACCAAAACCAAAAAACGTGTGGTCCTATACATCATGGCTACATTACATATTCTATCTCAAATCCTATCTAGATGGAATCTTTACAAAAAAAAAATTAACTCCCACACAGCTGTATTCATTGTATATTGGCTGGACCATGAGATGCATTGGTTGTGTCATTTGCAGTTGCCTTTTGCCACTTCGTTCCTAGCTTTGGTCTTCCCCTTCCTTTTGCCGAACTTGGCTGTGTAGATCTAGTTTCAGCAATTGCCATAACAACAGATCCGATTGCAGCAGAAAGGGACGGCACGCACGCTGATGGTGGTCGCAAGGCGGAAAACGGTGTGTTGATGTTGGTCGTAGGGCGGAAAGGACTGCACACGTTGATGGTGGTCGCATGGCGGAAAGGACGGTGGTGTGATGATGCTGGTCGCAAGGCGGAAGTGACAGTCGCGTGCTGATGTTGAACGCACCGCAGAAGGGGTGATTACGGGCTGAGTAGGAACGAACAGAAATGTTACGGGACTGACGGAAAAGTTAGGGATTTTGAGGACCAAATTGGAAGGTTACGAGACTGGGGGGAGAAAAATTAGGGATTTTGAGACTTGATAAAATTGGGAATAGAGGGAGACTTAGGTGGACTTAAGTGACATAGCATAGTAGAGTGACGTGAACACCATACTTGGAAGGCATAAGGAATATTTTGTGGATTCTAACAGTTTTTCTAGCGAAACCCTAAGTCAAGGACTTATTTAAAAAATTTATATGACCAAGGACCTAATTACAAACTTTTAAAATTCAAGGACCTACTTGAAAATTCCTAAATAGTTTGGACACCTACAGCGTAATTAAACCTTTTTTTAAAAATGTTTCAAAGAGACACTACTCTTTTATTTGGGGCAAGTCTATTTCTTATAATATCATGGTGACTATTACTTTTTCTTTCGTACGACAATGACCACATTTTTTATTGTGAGTCGATGAGTAGAAATAATGAGAAAATAGAGACGATTATGGCATTTGATCATTGTTGCTGCATGCCTTGCTGTATTTTAGGACTGATTTATTGATTTTGAAAGGCTTCAGCTTAGGAGCTCAAATGCCTTAGAAGACTTCTATCTATATATTGCTTTTGGAAGCGAAAGTAACAAAACCTGTTTGGAGTCTGCAGGGGCAATAGATTTCGTCAACCATGATAAACAACCACTAAGAAGACTCAACTGTAATGATCAGTGAAGCAGCTAATATTGAAGTCTTATTGCACCTAAATCCTTCTGGAGCTCAACTTGAAAAGCTGATTAACAACTCTTACTGTTCTATAAATGTTATTTTCACTATTAGCATATGCAAGAGCAATTTTGATGTCTTTGTTATAATTAAAAGATTAAATTAATGTCAATTTTTTTAATGGCCAAAATGATACCACTTGTATATTTAGGAGACTAAAATAGGAGTTTATTTTATTTTTCTACAAAATTCAAACTATTTTTAGGATAAAATTTGGAACAATTCTTTCTTCATCCACTGAAAGGTTAAGTTTTTTTTTTTTAAAAATTCAGATTACAATCGTGTCTGTTTTCTCATTATTTCTTTTTTTTTTTTGTACAAGTTTTCTCATTATTTCTACTAATCCATTTATGACTCTCACACAATAAAAAAAAAAAGAGGTCATTGTACTACAAAAAAATAGTAGTCACTGTCGACTGTCGTATTATAAGAAAAAGACCAAAAAAAAAAAGTAGTCTTTTTGAAACTTTTTTTTAGAAAAAAAAGTAAGGGTCTCTTTGAATAGATCATATCATGTGTTGACACATATCATACGGACATAGACATAGACCCTTTTTCAGGTCCAAACAGAGTGAAGATGAGTTTCACTAGCTTCCTGGCTTGTGGGACATGTTCTTGAAGAAGGATCACCTCCTCACCCCCATTTACTTCATGAACCAAAGTTCCTTGTGTTGAATCTCCAAAATGTCTGATGTGCATTTACCATAGTTTTGATGAGAGTCAAACAGTTATTCAATGATTTAATTGAACTCGTCTGTGATGGTTAACTCGTCTACTCAGTGTGCAGATTAACATGATAAGCATTAAGAGTTTATATGAACTGAGCTTTTGTGTGTTATAACCCGTCTGAACTAAGGAAAGTTCACACGTCTGGAACTAAGGAAAGTTCACCCGTCTGGAACTAACTATCATTCACCCGTCTGAACTAAGGAAAGTTCAATCGTCTGAACTAAGGAAAGTTCAACTGTTTGAAGTACTACCAAAAGTCAACTCGTCTAATGAAGCCTTCACCCGTCTGAACAAAGGAAGATTCACCTGTCTGAAAGACTACGCAACTGATGTCATCCTTTTATTAAGAGTCAACCCGTCTAATGAAGCTTTCACCCGTCTAATGAAGTTACTCACCCGTCTGGTGACTAACGTTGAAGAAACTCCCTTCAAGACTCCATCTAAGTTGATATTGGATAAAAGCTGTCTCGTCTCTTGAAAAGGAAATCACAACAAAGTACTTTACCTGAATAGAACTGCAAACTACACTAAAAGGGAAAGTCTTCTCTCTGATAACAAAAAGTATGTATAAAGACCTGATAAGACCAGAGGTGTATGAGAAGTCTTTACCATTCTGATGATAGAGAACAAGCGAAGTTCTCAAAGCTTTAATGGTTGACCAGAACAACTCTTTTGCAATTAATGAAGATCTGCAAAAGGCCAAGCTTTCAAATATTGTCTCTAACGGCTTTAAAACCTTGAAGCCTATTTAATGAAGAAGACTTTGAAGATTCAAGCAGAGAACGATCACAGCATTCAAAGAGCATTTACTCTGCGCATTTATATCTTCATTCTTTCACTGTATATTCTTCAATCATTTGAAGTTATTACACAGTCTTTTAGAACTTCACATTTAATACACTCGTCTGAGTGCTTGTGAAGGACTTGCAAAATTGTAAATTACATTACATCTTCTCTCAAACAAACTCATCTGAGCCTGGAGAGGCTAGGTGTGCAAACAATACTCGTCTGAGCCTGGAGAGGCTAGGTGTGCAAACAATACTTGTTTGGAGCCTGAAGAGGCTAGGTGTGAAAATAATACTTGTCTGTCCTGTAACTTGTTCAGTTATAGTGAGAAAACTTGGTGCTACCAAGGACTGGACGTAGCCCATTTGTTAAGGGGTGAACCAAGATAAATCTGCTGTGTGATCCCTCTCCCTTTAACTTAACTCTTTAGTTTGTTTATTTATCTTATTTATCTTCTACTAAGGAGAGTATAATTGTATTTAAAAAACCTGTTCTTCGTGCATGCTTGTGTGACTTTCTTTGAAAACCTTCAGACAAGTTATTAGTCTGATTGACCTGTCTTAGTACACTCGTCTGTTCCTTACACCCGTATGTGCTTGGGAAAAAGTTTATAATTCCGCTTATATTGGACAAACTCTGTTCAACCCCCTTCTAGTGTTTGTATCTATCTATTTCACCTTGCTCTCTTCCGTGCTTCAATGGTGAAGACTATAAATTAATGCAACCAATTTTCTGTTTCACACAAAACAACCCAAGAGGCCAGACATTCCAAGCAAAGTACCCCAGGTAAAATAGTACGATAAACAACATATAGGTCAACATACATTCGAGAGCTGGCTGAAGGAGTGGTAAAAGAGATCAACTAGAAGAAGAAGAAAAAAAGTACAAACTGCGGTAAACATAAAATACTACATACCAAACCATATTACACACAAGGCCGGCCCAAACAGAAAGTCATCAAAGTCCTTAATTTAGATCTCTCAAAAAATAATTTTTTCTTTAAAAAAAAGTTCATTTTATATCTTTTTTATATTATCTTTTTGATATGTTTCATATATCAACAAACAAAAGTTAGCCCATTTGGTATAAAAATTTATCATTAATCACAGAGTTTGCTTTAGGCCTCAATAGGGGTTGGACCGGTCCTGATTACACATATAAAACTAGTAGAAAAGGAGTACCTTAATTTAACTCACTCCATCAAACTAAGGCAATTGAACTTCCTTACTCAGGATTCATATATCATGGTTAATTTTGTAACGAAGAGGGCTAATAATAGCTCATCACACCTGCAGCCTGTGCATTTTCTTCGATCAAAGTGGTTCATCTAGCTGGGGGGATATGGGTACTTACGCAAATACTCAAAAGGCAAATCACGAGCATCCTTAGCAAGTAGTCTATTAGCAACAAATTAATTACTCGAGTTTCGATCGCTTGCTATATTATTGGTTTGATGCTGAAGGATTAGCGGGTGGGTGTGGTCGAATATATATTGACTAGACTTTAACTATTTCATGCTTCGAGGCTAAGCTTCCAGTTTTTACCTTTACTTTTTTTTTAAGTTTAATTTTGATTTATTTTAAATTTAAAGTTTTTCAGACATCAATCAATGACGTAACGATATCCATGTATGATAGAAACAAATGATTCTACTCAAACATCTTTAATTAAGTGTTAATGTATAATTATAATAGAAAAAAATCTTGATATTCATAATTAATAATAAATTATAATTAAATCCATATTTTAAATGAAATGGCAATGTAAAAAATTGATACATCAATAATAATAAAATACTAATCAATGTTCTAATAGTATTGATTAAGGAAACAAAAAAAAAAGAAATTTTTTATTGAAAATTTGTGTATTTAATATTTTAATAAGTAAGACACTTAACTGTCGAATGAAATTGACACGAGCCCCTAATGCACTGGTTAAGAAATCAAGAAAAGTAAGTTTGTATTGGAAAGTGTTATCACCAAAAAAAAAAAAAAGTTTGTATTGGAAAGTGATATGTTTATTATTTTGATAAGTGGTATATTTAATTTTCCCATAAAAACTTACTTTTTTATTCTTTTATCAGTGCCCTAGATACACAAGTTAGCAACACCCTAATAATATATCAAAATTAAATTGTTATGTTTAGAACCACCAAATTTATACTCGATAGTACATTAGTATTTTTGCATTATTAAAATTAAATATTATTATATACTATGTATAAAGTTAAAATAGATATATAGTATATAAATGCGGTTGAAGTATTCTTTAAAGAGTTTAATTTTAATATTATATTAGTGTACAGTTTTTTACATCGTTAACTAATCATACATCACCTCACATGTAACTTTTAAGGTAGTTAGAATCATTACAAAAAAAAAAAAGAAGAAAAATTCGAAATGAGTCATGACCGGTCCCGGTCTACTCACTTCCGCATAAGCTATTTTGGTTGTGTATCCATAAGCTTCTCCCACTAGCTTATGAAAATAAACTACAAATAGCTTATGGGATCAAATAAGCCAATTTTATAAGTTTTCCCAAAAAAGCACTTATGTCGTAAGATAAGTCCAAATAAGCATAATTAAGCTCTCCCAAGCAACACCTTAGTATAAGAGTTCAACATTTTTAATGATATGACATTACATAATTCGTTGTCAATATAAAAAACTTTTATATTAATAATATATATTAAAACTAAATCTGTGCTTAAGTGTCAGTGTCCATAATATAAATAGGTTTAATGAACTTTTTAGTTTTTGTCGAATGATTAGAGGTGGTTATGGATCGGGTTGGATCAGATTTAATGGTTTTTAGCACCCAACCCAAACAAAGGAGAGTGGGTTGGGCTGGATCAGTTTTTTCATTATTTCTACTAATGCATTTATGACTAACAGGAAACAAAAAAGTGGCTAAGTCAAAAAAAAAACACAAAACAAAACAAAAAAGTGGCCATTCTCGTACGAAAAAAAAATAGTAGTCACTATCATATTATAACTTCTAAGAAAAAGATCAAAAAAAAGTAAGAGTCTCTTCGAAACTTTTTTTTTTTTAAAAAAAGTAAGGGTAGATCATATCATGTGCTGACACATATCATGCAGACATAGACATAAACCCTTTTTTAGGATCCAATCGGAGTGAATGTGAGTTTCACTACCTTCGTGGCTTGTGGGACATGTTCTTGAAGAAGGACCACCTCCTCACCCCCATTTACTTCATGAACCAAAGTTCCTTGTTCTCTTCCTTGCTTCAATAGTCAAGACTATAAATTAATGCAACCAATTTTCTGTTTCACGCAAAAAGAATCCAAGAGGCGAGACATTCCAAGCAAGTACGTATCCCAGAGGTATTTAAGATAGTTACGATATTATTTCATTAAAGAACATAGTTCAACATACATTCGAGTTGGCCGAAGGAGGGGTAAAAGAGATCAACTAGAAAAAGAAGAAGAAAAAAAGTACAAATTGCGGTAAACATAAAATACTACTTCATACCAAGCCATATTACACGCATATAAAAGGAGTAGAAAAGCAGTGCCTTAATTTAACTCACTCCATCAGACGAAGGCACTTGAACTTCCTTACTCACGATTCATATCATGGTTAATTTTTTAACAGGAGGGTAATAATAGCTCACACCTGCAGCCTGTGCATCTTCTTGGATCAAAGTGGTACAGCTAGATGGGGGATAATCGTACTTGTACAGATCCTCAGAATTAGGCAAGTCGCGAGCATCCATGGCAAGTTTATTAGCAACTCGATTTGCTTCTCTAGGGACAAGAACAACCTTCACTTCCCACTTTGGATCAAAACGAAGCTCCCTTGTACGGTTAATGATATCAAATTGTGGATGATTATATTTTCTTCCAAGCCCATTCTCCACCATGGACACAGCAGATTCACTGTCTGACTCCACAACAAGCTTCTTGACTTTCATATCCCTAGCAACCTCCAGACCCTTCAGAATGGCCAGTATCTCAATCTCGTGGATCTCAAAACCGGGGTTCCGCTTCTGAGCAAAACCAAGAAGCCAATCTCCTGATGCATCTCTCAAAACTCCACCACAACCAGTAGAAAGACGTTTGTGATGGCGAGAACCATCCACGTTCAGTTTCACCCAACCCAACTCCGGTTTCGTCCATTTGATTTGTGGTGATGGGGTCTCGTCGTGATGAGGGGACCAAGCACCGTCAACATCATCGCGACGTGCACTTGTCTCGAAGGGAGAGTACTGTTGCTCGGAGGAGGATGTCAGGTGAGCATGTAAGCCGAAGGCTACGGCGGCTGTTGCGGCGGCTGCACTGGCTACTTTGAGGAAGCGGAACATAATGCTGCTACAAACGAGTTTTGATGGCTTGCTATATTGGTTTGATGGTGGGTGTGGTCGAATATATATTTAACTATTTCGTGCTTCGATCCTAAGCTTCCTGTTTTTACCTCCACTTTTTTCTTTTTTAAAGTTTAATTTTGATTTATTTTAAATTTAAAGTTTTTCACGCATCAATCAATTACGTATGGACATCGATGCATGTGCTCATCCCCGACTATAGGATGGAATCAAATGTTTGTAGTCATTCATTTTTAAGATTTCACTCAATAAACGATTATTCATTCTTAAATTATTTAATGGATTGAGATTTCTATATAATAAATCAAATCAATGATAAATAACTCCTAACTTTTTTATTTTAGAAATCCACTTATTTAAAAACACCCTAATAATATATCAAAATTAAATTGTTATGTTTAGGACCACCAAATTTATACGGGGTAGTACATTTGTATTGTATTTTTGTATTATTAAAATTAAATAGTATTATATACTATGTATAAAGTTAAAATAGATATATAGAATATAAATACGGTTGAAGTATTCTTTAAAGAATTTAATTTTAATATTATATTAGTTTACAATTTTTTACATCGTCAAACAATCATACATCACGTCACATGTGACTTTTAAGATATTTAGTATAAGAGTCAAACATTTTTAATGATACGACATTACATAATTTGTTGTCAATATAAATTTTTTTTATTTTAATAATATATATATTAAAACTAAATGTGTGCTTAAGTGTCAAAGTCCATAATATAAATAGGTTTAATGAACTTTTTAGTTTTTGCCGTGAGATCATTGGGTTTTGGTACATCTAATAGTTTTTGTCATGATTTGGTGTGCACAAGTTTCAATGTTTTGGATAATGTCTTTGTCGTTAGATTGCTTTAAGTGTTAATGTGGCAAATAGAGTATCACATTAATAATATTTTTTAATGTGACGTGTCATCTACCAATATTAATTATATTTTAATATTATTATTATTTATTTATAAATATTAAAATAATTTTAATATTTTTATTATTAAAAATTGAGTTTAATTGTTATGTAATTACATTATCAACCAATCAGAAATCATGTTATGAGTGACTTTTAAGGTAGATAGAATAAGAGTCAAACATTTTAGCTGATGTGACAAGTTATAATTGACTGACGGTGTAAAAAATTTCAGTGAATTCTCTAGTAACTAGAAAACGGAAGTATAAAAGTTTACTATGCTATGATAGTCCAATGACATTATTCACTAACTTGATTCATTTAATTGAGGTTATACATTCTGATTCACCAAAAAAATTTACACTAACATGTGCATATCAATTAAGAGTCTGTTTGGCACGCCCCTTCTATGATCATATAGCGGATAGTTTATAGCGGATGAGAAAGTAGCCATGTTGAAAATTTATATGATCAAGGACCTACAAACTTTTAAAGTTCAAGGACCTACTTGAAAATTCCTAAATAGTTTGGACACCTACAGCGTAATTAAACCTTTTTTTTTAAAAATGTTTCAAAGAGACACTACTCTTTTATTTGGTGCAAGTCTTTTTCTTATGATACCACGGTGACTATTACTTTTTCTTTTGTACGACAATGACCACATTTTTTATTGTGAGTCGATGAGTAGAAATAATGAGAAAACAGAGAGGATTATGGCATTTGATCATTGTTGCTGCATGCCTTGATGTATTTTAGGACTGATTTATTGATTTTGAAAGGCTTCAGCTTAGGAGCTCAAATGCCTTAGAAGGCTTCTATCTATATATTGCTTTTGAAAGCGAAAGTAACAAAACCTGTTTGGAGTCTGCAGGGGCAATAGATTTCGTCGACCATGATAAACAACCACTAAGAAGACTCAACTGTCGTGATCAGTGAAGCAACTATTATTGAAGTCTTATTGCACCTAAATCCTTCTGGAGCTCAGCTTGAAAAGCTGATTAACAACTCTTATTGTTCTATAAATGTTATTTTCACTATTAGCATATGCAAGAGCAATTTTGATGTCTTTGTTATAATTAAAAGATTAAATTAATGTCAATTTTTTTAATGGCCAAAATGATACCACTTGTATATTTAGGAGACTAAAATAGGAGTTTATTTTATTTTTCTACAAATTCAAACTATTTTTAGGATAAAATTTGGAACAATTCTTTCTTCATCCACTGAAAGGTTAAGTTTTTTTTTTTTTAAATTCAGATTACAATCGTATCTGTTTTCTCATTATTTCTTTTTTTTTTTGTACAAGTTTTCTCATTATTTCTACTAATCCATTTATGACTCTCACACAATAAAAAAAAGAGGTCATTGTACTACAAAAAAATAGTAGCCACTGTCGACTGTCGTATTATAAGAAAAAGACCAAAAAAAAAAGTAGTCCTTTTGAAACTTTTTTTAAAAAAAAAAAAAGTAAGGGTCTCTTTGAATAGAACATATCATGTGTTGACACATATCATACGGACATAGACATAGACCCTTTTTCAGGTCCAAACAGAGTGAAGATGAGTTTCACTAGCTTCCTAGCTTGTGGGACATGATCTTGAAGAAGGATCACCTCCTCACCCCCATTTACTTCATGAACCAAAGTTCCTTGTGTTGAGTCTCCAAAATGCCTTATGTGTAATTACCATAGTTTTGATGAGAGTCAAACAGTTATTCAATGATTTAATTGAACTCGTCTGTGGTGGTTAACTCGTCTACTCAGTGTGCAGATTAAAATGATAAGCATTAAGTGTTTATATGAACTGAGCTTTTGCGAGTTATCACTCGTCTGAACTAAGGAAAGTTCACACGTCTGGAACTAAGGAAAGTTCACACGTCTGGAACTAACTATCGTTCACCGGTCTGAACTAAGGAAAGTTCAACTGTCTGAAGTACTACCAAAAGTCAACTCGTCTAATGAAGTCTTCACCCGTCTGAACAAAGGAAGATTCACCTGTCTGAAAGACTACGCAATTGATGTCATCCTTTTATTAAGAGTCAACCCGTCTAATGAAGCTTTCACCCATCTAATGAAGTTACTCACCCGTCTGGTGACTAACCTGAAGAAACTCCCTTCAAGACTCCATCTAAGTTGCTATTGGATGAAAGCTGTCTCGTCTCTTGAAAAGGAAATCACAACAAAGTACTTTACCTGAATATAACTGCAAATTACACTAAAAGGGAAAGTCTTCTCTCTGATAACAAAAAGTATGTATAAAGACCTGCTAAGAGCAAAGGTGTATGAGAAGTCTTTACCATTCTGATGATAGAGAACAAGCGAAGTTCTCAAAGCTTTAATGGTTGACCAGAACGACTCTTTTATAATTAATGAAGATCTGCAAAAGGCCAAGCTTTCAAATATTGTCTCTAACGGCTTTAAAACCTTGAAGCCTATTTAATGAAGAAGACTTTGAATATGCAAGCAGAGAAAGATCACAGCATTCAAAGAGCATTTACTCTACGCATTTATATCCTCATTCTTTCATTGTATATTCTTCAATCATTTGAAGTTATTACGCAGTCTTTTAGAACTTCACATTTAATACACTCGTCTGAGTGCTTGGGAAAGACTTGCAAAATGGTAAATTACATTACATCTTCTCTCAAACAAACTCATCTGAGCCTGGAGAGGCTAGGTGTGCAAACAATACCCGTCTGAGCCTGGAGAGGCTAGGTGTGCAAACAATACTTGTCTGGTGCCTGAAGAGGCTATGTGTGAAAATAATACTTTTCTGTTCTGTAACCTGTTCAGTTATAGTGAGAAAACTTGGTGCTGTCAAGGACTGGACGTAGCCCATTTGTTAAGGGGTGAACCAAGATAAATCTGCTGTGTGATCCCTCTCCCTTTAACTTAACTCTTTAGTTTGTTTATTTAACTTATTTATCTTCTAACTAAGGAGAGTATAATCGTGTTTAAAAAAACCTTTTCTTCGTGCATGCTCGTGTGACTTTCTTTAAAAACCTTCAGACGAGTTATTAGTCTGATTGACCTGTCTTAGTACACTCATCTGTTCCTTACACCTGTATGTGCTTGGGAGAAAGTTTATAATTCCGCTTATATTGGACAAACTTTGTTCAACCCCCCTTCTAGTGTTTGTACCTGTCTATTTCACCTTGCTCTCTTCCATGCTTCAATGGTGAAGGCTATAAATTAATGCAACCAATTTTCTGTTTCACACAAAAACAACAGAAGAGGCCGGACATTCCAAGCAAAGAACCCGAGGTAAAATAGTATGATATTATTTTTATTAAACAACATATAGTTCAACATACATTCGAGCTGGCTGAAGGAGTGGTAAAAGGGATCAACTAGAAGAAGAAAAAAAGTACAAACTGCGGTAAACATAAAATACTACATACCAAACCATAGTACACACAGGGCTGGCCCAAACATAAAGTCATCAAAGTCCTTACTTTAGATCTCTCAAAAAATAATTTTTTCTTTAAAAAAAAATTCATTTTATATCTTTTTTGTATTATTTTTTTGATACGTTTCATATATCAACAAACAAAAGTTAGCCCATTTGGTATACAAATTTATCATTAATCACAAAGTTTGCTTTAGGCCTCAATAGGGGTTGGGCCGGCTCTGATTACACATATAAAACTAGTAGAAAAGGAGTGCCTTAATTTAACTCACTCCAACAAACTAAGGCAATTGAACTTCCTTACTCACGATTCATATATCATGGTTAATTTTGTAACAAGAGGGCTAATAATAGCTCATCACACCTGCAGCCTGTGCATTTTCTTTGATCAAAGTGGTTCAGCTAGCTGGGGGATAAGGGTACTTACGCAAATACTCAAAAGGCAAATCACGAGCATCCTTAGCAAGAAGTCTATTAGCAACAAATTAATTACTCGAGTTTCGATCGCTTGCTATATTATTAGTTTGATGCTGAAGGATTAGCGGGTGGGTGTGGTCGAATATATATTTTTAAATTTAAAGTTTTTCAGACATCAATCAATGACGTATCGACATCCACGTATATGATAGAAACAAATGATTCTACTCAAACATCTTTAATTAAGTGTTAATGTATAATTATAATAGAAAAAATCTTGATATTAATAATTGATAATAAATTATAATTAAATCCATATTTTAAATGAAATGGCAATGTAAAAAAATGATACATTAATAATAATAAAATATTAATCAAGTTTCTAATAGTATTGATTAAGGAACCAAAAAAAAGGAATTTTTTATTGAAAATTTGTGTATTTAATATTTTAATAAGTAAGGCACTTAATTTTCCAATGATATTGACAGGAGCCCGTAATGCACTGGTTAAGAAATCAAGAAAAGTAAGTTTGTATTGGAAGTGTTATAACCAAAAAAAAAAAGTGTATATTGAAAAGTGATATGTTTATTATTTTGAGAAGTGGTATATTTAATATTCCCATAAAAACTTACTTTTTTTATTCTTTTATTAGTGCCCTAGGTACACAAATTAGCAACACCCTAATAATATATCAAAATTAAATTGTTATGTTTAGAACCACCAAATTTATACGGGGTAGTACATTTGTATTTTTGTATTATTAAAATTAAATAGTATTATATACTATGTATAAAGTTAAAATAGATATATAGAATATAAATACGGTTGAAGTATTCTTTAAAGAATTTAATTTCAATATTATATTAGTTTACAATTTTTTACATCGTCAAATAATCATATATCACGTCACATGTGACTTTTAAGATATTTAATATAAGAGTAAAATATTTTTAATGATACGACATTACATAATTCGTTGTCAATATAATTTTTTTATATTAATAATATATATATATATATATATATATATATATATATATATATATATATATATAAAACTAAATATGCATTTTAGTATCAAAGTCCATAATATAAATAGGTTTAATGAACTTTTTAATTTTTGGTGTGAGATCATTGGGTTTTCGTACATTTAATAGTTTTTGTCATGATTTGGTGTGCACAAGTTTTAATGTTTTCAATAATGTCTTTGTCGTTATATTACTTTAAGTGTTAATGTGGTAATTAGAGTATCACATTAATAATATTTTTTAATGTGACGTGTCATCTATCAATATTAATTATATTTTAATATTATTATTTATTATTTATAAATATTAAAATAATTTTAATATTTTTATTATTAAAAATTGAGTTTAATTGTTATGTGCTCACAATGTAAAGTTTTACATTGTCAACCAATCAGAAACCATGTTATGAGTGACTTTTAAGGTAGATAGAATAAGAGTCAAATATTTTAGCTGATATGACAAGTTATAATTGATTGATGTTGTAAAAAATTTCGGTGAATTCTCTAGTACCTAGAAAACTAAAGTATAAAAGTTGATTATGCTATGGTAACCCAATGACATTATTCATTAACTTGATTCATTTAATTGAGGTTACACATTCTGATTCATCAAAAAAATTTACACTAACATGTGCATATCAATTAAGAGTCTGTTTGGCACGCCCCTTCTATGATCTTATAGCGGATAGTTTATAGCGGATGAGAAAGTAGCCATGTTTGGCAAGCGCTTCTGTAACGAGCTTATAAAGTTTTTTCACGAGCTTATAACATTTTTTCCAGACGCTACTTGAAGTAGCGTTTGAGCTTATACCTTATAGCGTTTCATTTTTTTCTTCACTTTTATCCTTATTATTTTAATTTAATTCTACCTTTATCCTCTTCTCTCTCTTTTATGTAAAATCATTAATGAAGATGTCTTTTTATGTCATTTTATATTTTTCAGCTAGTTCAACCCTAGTTTCACCCAAAACTCCCACACAAAATAAGCTAGCTTATCCACTATCCGCTATCAGCTACCTCATCCGCTATCCGCTACCCGCTAACAGCTAGTTTTACCAAACAAACTCTAAATTCTTAAAACTTTTTTACACCAAAAAAATCGTTCAAATTTTATTATTATTTTTATATATTTGCTTTTGAATTATATAGGCAATTATTTTGCATGTGCGAGAAGCAAGACTAAACTATACTTTTGGTCCTTATTTTTATTTTAGATTTCAATTTGATCCTTTTTTATTTTTTATTCCAAATTGGTCCCTTATCTTTATTCTAGGTTTCAATGTGGTGTTTTTCGTTCAAATTGTGGTATAAAAATGATTACATTGATATATTTAGGAGACTAAAATTGGATTTTATTTTACTTTTCTACAAATTGAAACTATTTTTAGGATAAAATTTGGAAAAATTCTTTCTTCATGCATCCACTGAAAGGTTACAATCGTATCTGTCTTCTCATTATTTGCTTTATTTTTGTAGAAGTTTTCTCATTATTTCTACTAATTCATTTATGACTCTCACCCCAAAAAAAACACAATGGTCATTGTACTAAAAGAAATAATAGTACTGTCGTATTATAACTGCTAAGAAAAAGACCAAAAAAAATAAGTAAGAGTCTCTTTGAAATGTTTTTTTTTTAAAAAAGTAAGGGTCTCTTTGAATATGTCATATCATGTGTTGACACATATCATCCTGACATAATCACAGAGATAGACCCTTTTTCAGGTCCAAACAGAGTGAAGGTGAGTTTGATGCCAGCTCTAAATTGCACGTTTGAAAAATTGATACATAGGTTATCCTTTTTTATGGATCGATAGAAATGTTACATATATATATATATATATATATATATATATATATATATAATATATATATATATTATATATATATTATCCTCAAAATTCTGACAAGTCAAAGTATATTTCACTTATATAATATATAATAAATTATTTGTATTTACACGTTATTACTATACATTGATGTATTATATTAGAATTTATTTTGTATTTTGTATTTAGACTTGATTTTTTATATCTGTAATACGTTGTTATTTATTTTGTTAAAGTTTTTTACCAGTTATTATGTATTTTCTTAACAGAAATGAAAATGAAAGTATATTTTCTTAACTTTGTTTTTGTTAAAAAAAAATAATTGTACCAATTGCAAATACGAGAATAAAAAATATAAATATAAAACTTTTATTTGCTTTTGATCAATCATGGTAAACACTGAAGCTACTTTTGCATTTTCATTAGACCAAAAGACATTATCAAAATGATACATAGTTACATCATATTTTTTAAAGATGCACCATAGCCTTTACCGAGTTTCACTACCTTCCTGGGCTTGTTGGACATCATGTTCTTGAAGAAGGACCACCTCCTCACCCCCATTTCCTCCATGAACCAAAGCTCCTTACTCTCTTCCGTGCTTCAATAGTCACGAGATTATAAATTAATGCTACCAATTTTCTGTTTCACACAAAAAGAACCCAAGAGGCGAGACATTCCAAGCAAGTACCCCAGAGATATA
>JBCIVQ010000149.1:0-27766 GCA_039655645.1 Ammopiptanthus mongolicus
TTTTCTGGTCAAGCTTGGACGTTGAATATCTTAATACTTCATTCAAAATTACTTCTCCACCAATCATAATGTTCTGTATTATGAGAAGACGCTTGATTAGCTTCACTGGACGCTTCTTAAATGAGCTAAGGCGCTTGGGTATCCGCTTTGCACATTCACATGTCTGTTTAACTCATAGCATTCTGACCATTTAGCGTATTATGCTTCTTTGACCCTGTTACCGGCCGAATTTGGATTCGATGTCTGCATGAAACTTGTTTATATGGATATTAGCTTTAATTAGACACCGGTTTCGTTCGATTAGAACACCATCAGCTCAATATATGGCCATCAGACGCTACAAAGGTATGACAGTCCGGTACGGCATCACGCCACCAACTTACGGATGCATTTTGACAAAGATAGAGAACGATTTCGTTCTTGACCTCATCACGAGAGCTGCAGATATTTCTTTGAGCCATCCAACGATACCAAGATTGATACTTTTGAACACGCAAAGCTCCATAAATTGTAAGCAGCTGATTTGCATGTTTTGATTGCCACGAACAGTATCACATCTCAAGCTTGAAGAAGGAATTTCACTCCGATAGGGATTGATACAGATCTCGGCTTCTTCAGGAAACATATAGTTATTTCTCCTATCTTTATATGAAAACCAAGATCACTTCATTAGGACGAGCGTATCTCAAAATACGACTTTTCGGATGTTTGATTATCGGCAGCAGACGCTTGACTTCAATCTTCAGTGTTTTTGCTGTTGCCGCTTTTGTAATTTTGTCTTTATTCACGCTTTTCTTCTCTTTCTTCTTTTAGAGTTGCTGAAGCTTGAATATTCTTATATTACCTTACTTGATCATTCAGAACTTTATTTAAAAGGGTATCTCATTTTCTGGTCAACCTTGGACGTTGAATATCTTAATACTTCATTCAAAATTACTACTCCAGCCATCATAATGTTCGGTATTCTGAGTAGACGCTTGATTGGCTTCACTGGACGATTCTTAAAAGAGCCAAGGCGCTTGGTTATCTGCTTTGCACATTCACATGTCTGTTTAACTCGTAGCATTCTGACCATTTAGCGTGTTATGCTTCTTTGACCCTGTTACTGGCCGAATTAGGATTCGATGACTCATGAAATTTGTTTATATGGATATTAGCTTTAAACACCGGTTTTATCCAATTCGAACACCATCAGCTCAATAGACGCTACAAAGGTATGATAGTCAGGAACGGCATCACGTCACCAAATTACGGATGCATTTTGACAAAGATAGAGATCGATTTCGTTCTTGACATCTTCACGAGAGCTGCAGATAATTCTTTGAGCCTTCCAACGATACCAAGATCGATACTTTTGAAAACCTAAAGCTCCAGAAATTGTCAGCAGAAGGTTACATATTCGAATTGTCACGAACAGTATCACACCTCATGTGTGAAGAAGGAATTTCACTCAGATAGAGATTGATTCAAATCTCGACTTCTTCAGGAAACAGGTAGGTATTTCTCATATCTTACTAAAAAAGACCAAGATCACTTCATTAGGATGAGCATACCTCAAAATATGACGTTTCGGATGCTTGATTATCGGCAGCAGATGCTTGACTTCAACCTTCAGTGTTTTTCCTGTTGCCGCTTTTGTAGATTTGTCTTTATTCACGCTTTTCTTATATTATATTACTTGATGCTTCAGAGCTTTATTGAAAAGGGTACCTCATTTTCTGGACAACCTTGGACGTTGAATATCTAAATACTTCATTCAAAATTACTACCCCAGCCATCATAATGTTCGGTATTCTGAGTAGATGCTTGATTGGCTTCACTGGACGATTCTTAAAAGAGCTAAGGCGCTTGGTTATCTGCTTTGCACATTCACAAGTCTGTTTAACTCGTAGCATTCTGACCATTTAGCGTGTTATGCTTCTTTGACCCTGTTACTGGCCGAATTAGGATTCGATGACTTCATTAAATTTGTTTATATGGATATTAGCTTTAAACACCGGTTTTATCCAATTCGAACACCATCAGCTCAATATATGGCCAACAGAAGCTACAAAGGTATGATAGTCAGGTACGACATCGCGTCACCAACTTACGGATGCATTTTGACAAAGATAGAGATCGATTTCGTTCTTGACCTCTTCACGAGAGCTGCAGATAATTCTTTGAGCCTTCCAATGATACCAAGATCGATACTTTTGAAAACCTAAAGCTCCAGAAATTGTCAGCAGAAGGTTGCATATTCGAATTGTGACGAAAAGTATCACACCTCATGCTTGAAGAAGGAATTTCACTCAGATAGAGATTGATTCAAATCTCGACTTCTTCAGGAAACAGGTAGGTATTTCTCATATCTTACTAAAAAAGACCAAGATCACTTCATTAGGAAGAGCATACCTCATAATATGACGTTTCGGACGCTTGATTATCGGCAGCAGATGCTTGACTTCAACCTTCAGTGTTTTTCCTGTTGCCGCTTTTGTAGATTTGTCTTTATTCACGCTTTTCTTATATTATATTACTTGATGCTTCAGAGCTTTATTGAAAAGGGTACCTCATTTTCTGGACAACCTTGGACGTTGAATATCTAAATACTTCATTCAAAATTACTACTCCAGCCATCATAATGTTCGGTATTCTGAGTAGACGCTTGATTGGCTTCACTGGACGATTCTTAAAAGAGCTAAGGCGCTTGGTTATCTGCTTTGCACATTCACAAGTCTGTTTAACTCGTAGCATTCTGACCATTTAGCGTGTTATGCTTCTTTGACCCTGTTACTGGCCGAATTAGGATTCGATGACTTCATTAAATTTGTTTATATGGATATTAGCTTTAAACACCGGTTTTATCCAATTCGAACACCATCAGCTCAATATATGGCCAACAAAAGCTAAAAAGGCACTAGTCAGGTACGACATCGCGTCACCAACTTACGGATGCATTTTGACAAAGATAGAGATCGATTTCGTTCTTGACCTCTTCACGAGAGCTGCAGATAATTCTTTGAGCCTTCCAATGATACCAAGATCGATACTTTTGAAAACCTAAAGCTCCAGAAATTGTCAGCAGAAGGTTGCATATTCGAATTGTGACGAAAAGTATCACACCTCATGCTTGAAGAAGGAATTTCACTCAGATAGAGATTGATTCAAATCTCGACTTCTTCAGGAAACAGGTAGGTATTTCTCATATCTTACTAAAAAAGACCAAGATCACTTCATTAGGATGAGCATACCTCAAAATATGACGTTTCGGACGCTTGATTATCGGCAGCAGATGCTTGACTTCAACCTTCAGTGTTTTTCCTGTTGTCGCTTTTGCAGATTTGTCTTTATTCACGCTTTTCTTCTCTTTCTTCTATTAGAGTTGCTGAAGCTTTTATATTCTTATATTACAGTACTTGATGCTTCAGAGCTTTATTGAAAAGGGTACCTCATTTTCTGGTCAAGCTTGGACGTTGAATATCTTAATACTTCATTCAAAATTACTTCTCCAACCATCGTAATGTTCTGTATTCAGAGAAGACACTTGATTAGCTTCACTGGACGCTTCTTAAATGAGCCAATGCGCTGGGTATCCGCTTTGCACATTCACATGTCTGTTTAACTCACAGCATTCTGACCATTTAGCGTATTATGCTTCTTTGACCCTATTACTGGCCGAATTTGGATTCGATGTCTTCATGAAACTTGTTTATATGGATATTAGCTTTAATGAGACACCGGTTTCTTCCAATTTGAAGTCCATCAGCTCAATATATGGCAATCAGACGCTACAAAGATATGAAAGTCAGGAACGGCATCACGTCACCAACTTACGGATGCATTTCGAAAAAGATAGAGAACGATTTCGTTCTTGACCTTATCACGAGAGCTGTAAATATTTCTTTGAGCCTTCCAACGATACCAAGATCGATACTTTTGAACACGCAAAGCTCCAGAAATTGTCAGCAGACGGTTGCATGTTCTGATTGGCACGAATAGTAATACATCTCAAGATTGAAGAAGGAATTTCACTCCGATAGGGATTGATACAGATCTCGGCTTCTTCAGAAAACATATAGGTATTTCTCTTATCTTTCTAACAAAACCAAGATCGCTTCATTAGGATGAGCATACCTCAAAATACGACGTTTCGGACGCTTGATTATCGGCAGCAGATGCTTGACTTCAACCTTCAGTGTTTTTGCTGTTGCCGGTTTTGTAGTTTTGTCTTTATTCACGCTTTTCTTCTCTTTCTTCTGTTAGAGTTGCTGAAGCTTTTATATTCTTATATTACAGTACTAGATGCTTCG
The DNA here is from genome assembly GCA_039655645.1 of Ammopiptanthus mongolicus. Lineage (NCBI taxonomy): Eukaryota > Viridiplantae > Streptophyta > Magnoliopsida > Fabales > Fabaceae > Ammopiptanthus > Ammopiptanthus mongolicus. The sequence continues at coordinate 4,293 of JBCIVQ010000149.1, forward strand.
GAACTTTATTGAAGAGGGTACCTCATTTTCTGGTCAAGCTTGGACGTTGAATATCTTAATACTTCATTCAAAATTACTTCTCCACCAATCATAATGTTCTGTATTATGAGAAGACGCTTGATTAGCTTCACTGGACGCTTCTTAAATGAGCTAAGGCGCTTGGGTATCCGCTTTGCACATTCACATGTCTGTTTAACTCATAGCATTCTGACCATTTAGCGTATTATGCTTCTTTGACCCTGTTACCGGCCGAATTTGGATTCGATGTCTGCATGAAACTTGTTTATATGGATATTAGCTTTAATTAGACACCGGTTTCGTTCGATTAGAACACCATCAGCTCAATATATGGCCATCAGACGCTACAAAGGTATGACAGTCCGGTACGGCATCACGCCACCAACTTACGGATGCATTTTGACAAAGATAGAGAACGATTTCGTTCTTGACCTCATCACGAGAGCTGCAGATATTTCTTTGAGCCATCCAACGATACCAAGATTGATACTTTTGAACACGCAAAGCTCCATAAATTGTAAGCAGCTGATTTGCATGTTTTGATTGCCACGAACAGTATCACATCTCAAGCTTGAAGAAGGAATTTCACTCCGATAGGGATTGATACAGATCTCGGCTTCTTCAGGAAACATATTGTTATTTCTCCTATCTTTATATGAAAACCAAGATCACTTCATTAGGACGAGCGTATCTCAAAATACGACTTTTCGGATGTTTGATTATCGGCAGCAGACGCTTGACTTCAATCTTCAGTGTTTTTGCTGTTGCCGCTTTTGTAATTTTGTCTTTATTCACGCTTTTCTTCTCTTTCTTCTTTTAGAGTTGCTGAAGCTTGAATATTCTTATATTACCTTACTTGATCATTCAGAACTTTATTTAAAAGGGTATCTCATTTTCTGGTCAACCTTGGACGTTGAATATCTTAATACTTCATTCAAAATTACTACTCCAGCCATCATAATGTTCGGTATTCTGAGTAGACGCTTGATTGGCTTCACTGGACGATTCTTAAAAGAGCCAAGGCGCTTGGTTATCTGCTTTGCACATTCACATGTCTGTTTAACTCGTAGCATTCTGACCATTTAGCGTGTTATGCTTCTTTGACCCTGTTACTGGCCGAATTAGGATTCGATGACTCATGAAATTTGTTTATATGGATATTAGCTTTAAACACCGGTTTTATCCAATTCGAACACCATCAGCTCAATAGACGCTACAAAGGTATGATAGTCAGGAACGGCATCACGTCACCAAATTACGGATGCATTTTGACAAAGATAGAGATCGATTTCGTTCTTGACATCTTCACGAGAGCTGCAGATAATTCTTTGAGCCTTCCAACGATACCAAGATCGATACTTTTGAAAACCTAAAGCTCCAGAAATTGTCAGCAGAAGGTTACATATTCGAATTGTCACGAACAGTATCACACCTCATGTGTGAAGAAGGAATTTCACTCAGATAGAGATTGATTCAAATCTCGACTTCTTCAGGAAACAGGTAGGTATTTCTCATATCTTACTAAAAAAGACCAAGATCACTTCATTAGGATGAGCATACCTCAAAATATGACGTTTCGGATGCTTGATTATCGGCAGCAGATGCTTGACTTCAACCTTCAGTGTTTTTCCTGTTGCCGCTTTTGTAGATTTGTCTTTATTCACGCTTTTCTTATATTATATTACTTGATGCTTCAGAGCTTTATTGAAAAGGGTACCTCATTTTCTGGACAACCTTGGACGTTGAATATCTAAATACTTCATTCAAAATTACTACCCCAGCCATCATAATGTTCGGTATTCTGAGTAGATGCTTGATTGGCTTCACTGGACGATTCTTAAAAGAGCTAAGGCGCTTGGTTATCTGCTTTGCACATTCACAAGTCTGTTTAACTCGTAGCATTCTGACCATTTAGCGTGTTATGCTTCTTTGACCCTGTTACTGGCCGAATTAGGATTCGATGACTTCATTAAATTTGTTTATATGGATATTAGCTTTAAACACCGGTTTTATCCAATTCGAACACCATCAGCTCAATATATGGCCAACAGAAGCTACAAAGGTATGATAGTCAGGTACGACATCGCGTCACCAACTTACGGATGCATTTTGACAAAGATAGAGATCGATTTCGTTCTTGACCTCTTCACGAGAGCTGCAGATAATTCTTTGAGCCTTCCAATGATACCAAGATCGATACTTTTGAAAACCTAAAGCTCCAGAAATTGTCAGCAGAAGGTTGCATATTCGAATTGTGACGAAAAGTATCACACCTCATGCTTGAAGAAGGAATTTCACTCAGATAGAGATTGATTCAAATCTCGACTTCTTCAGGAAACAGGTAGGTATTTCTCATATCTTACTAAAAAAGACCAAGATCACTTCATTAGGAAGAGCATACCTCATAATATGACGTTTCGGACGCTTGATTATCGGCAGCAGATGCTTGACTTCAACCTTCAGTGTTTTTCCTGTTGCCGCTTTTGTAGATTTGTCTTTATTCACGCTTTTCTTATATTATATTACTTGATGCTTCAGAGCTTTATTGAAAAGGGTACCTCATTTTCTGGACAACCTTGGACGTTGAATATCTAAATACTTCATTCAAAATTACTACTCCAGCCATCATAATGTTCGGTATTCTGAGTAGACGCTTGATTGGCTTCACTGGACGATTCTTAAAAGAGCTAAGGCGCTTGGTTATCTGCTTTGCACATTCACAAGTCTGTTTAACTCGTAGCATTCTGACCATTTAGCGTGTTATGCTTCTTTGACCCTGTTACTGGCCGAATTAGGATTCGATGACTTCATTAAATTTGTTTATATGGATATTAGCTTTAAACACCGGTTTTATCCAATTCGAACACCATCAGCTCAATATATGGCCAACAGAAGCTAAAAAGGCACTAGTCAGGTACGACATCGCGTCACCAACTTACGGATGCATTTTGACAAAGATAGAGATCGATTTCGTTCTTGACCTCTTCACGAGAGCTGCAGATAATTCTTTGAGCCTTCCAATGATACCAAGATCGATACTTTTGAAAACCTAAAGCTCCAGAAATTGTCAGCAGAAGGTTGCATATTCGAATTGTGACGAAAAGTATCACACCTCATGCTTGAAGAAGGAATTTCACTCAGATAGAGATTGATTCAAATCTCGACTTCTTCAGGAAACAGGTAGGTATTTCTCATATCTTACTAAAAAAGACCAAGATCACTTCATTAGGATGAGCATACCTCAAAATATGACGTTTCGGACGCTTGATTATCGGCAGCAGATGCTTGACTTCAACCTTCAGTGTTTTTCCTGTTGTCGCTTTTGCAGATTTGTCTTTATTCACGCTTTTCTTCTCTTTCTTCTATTAGAGTTGCTGAAGCTTTTATATTCTTATATTACAGTACTTGATGCTTCAGAGCTTTATTGAAAAGGGTACCTCATTTTCTGGTCAAGCTTGGACGTTGAATATCTTAATACTTCATTCAAAATTACTTCTCCAACCATCGTAATGTTCTGTATTCAGAGAAGACACTTGATTAGCTTCACCGGACGCTTCTTAAATGAGCCAATGCGCTGGGTATCCGCTTTGCACATTCACATGTCTGTTTAACTCACAGCATTCTGACCATTTAGCGTATTATGCTTCTTTGACCCTATTACTGGCCGAATTTGGATTCGATGTCTTCATGAAACTTGTTTATATGGATATTAGCTTTAATGAGACACCGGTTTCTTCCAATTTGAAGTCCATCAGCTCAATATATGGCAATCAGACGCTACAAAGATATGAAAGTCAGGAACGGCATCACGTCACCAACTTACGGATGCATTTCGAAAAAGATAGAGAACGATTTCGTTCTTGACCTTATCACGAGAGCTGTAAATATTTCTTTGAGCCTTCCAACGATACCAAGATCGATACTTTTGAACACGCAAAGCTCCAGAAATTGTCAGCAGACGGTTGCATGTTCTGATTGGCACGAATAGTAATACATCTCAAGATTGAAGAAGGAATTTCACTCCGATAGGGATTGATACAGATCTCGGCTTCTTCAGAAAACATATAGGTATTTCTCTTATCTTTCTAACAAAACCAAGATCGCTTCATTAGGATGAGCATACCTCAAAATACGACGTTTCGGACGCTTGATTATCGGCAGCAGATGCTTGACTTCAACCTTCAGTGTTTTTGCTGTTGCCGGTTTTGTAGTTTTGTCTTTATTCACGCTTTTCTTCTCTTTCTTCTGTTAGAGTTGCTGAAGCTTTTATATTCTTATATTACAGTACTAGATGCTTCGGAACTTTATTGAAGAGGGTACCTCATTTTCTGGTCAAGCTTGGACGTTGAATATCTTAATACTTCATTCAAAATTACTTCTCCACCAATCATAATGTTCTGTATTATGAGAAGACGCTTGATTAGCTTCACTGGACGCTTCTTAAATGAGCTAAGGCGCTTGGGTATCCGCTTTGCACATTCACATGTCTGTTTAACTCATAGCATTCTGACCATTTAGCGTATTATGCTTCTTTGACCCTGTTACCGGCCGAATTTGGATTCGATGTCTGCATGAAACTTGTTTATATGGATATTAGCTTTAATTAGACACCGGTTTCGTTCGATTAGAACACCATCAGCTCAATATATGGCCATCAGACGCTACAAAGGTATGACAGTCCGGTACGGCATCACGCCACCAACTTACGGATGCATTTTGACAAAGATAGAGAACGATTTCGTTCTTGACCTCATCACGAGAGCTGCAGATATTTCTTTGAGCCATCCAACGATACCAAGATCGATACTTTTGAACACGCAAAGCTCCATAAATTGTCAACAGCTGATTTGCATGTTTTGATTGCCACGAACAGTATCACATCTCAAGCTTGAAGAAGGAATTTCACTCCGATAGGGATTGATACAGATCTCGGCTTCTTCAGGAAACATATAGTTATTTCTCCTATCTTTATATGAAAACCAGGATCACTTCATTAGGACGAGCGTATCTCAAAATACGACTTTTCGGATGTTTGATTATCGGCAGCAGACGCTTGACTTCAATCTTCAGTGTTTTTGCTGTTGCCGCTTTTGTAATTTTGTCTTTATTCACGCTTTTCTTCTCTTTCTTCTTTTAGAGTTGCTGAAGCTTGAATATTCTTATATTACCTTACTTGATCATTCAGAACTTTATTTAAAAGGGTATCTCATTTTCTGGTCAACCTTGGACGTTGAATATCTTAATACTTCATTCAAAATTACTACTCCAGCCATCATAATGTTCGGTATTCTGAGTAGACGCTTGATTGGCTTCACTGGACGATTCTTAAAAGAGCCAAGGTGCTTGGTTATCTGCTTTGCACATTCACATGTCTGTTTAACTCGTAGCATTCTGACCATTTAGCGTGTTATGCTTCTTTGACCCTGTTACTGGCCGAATTAGGATTCGATGACTCATGAAATTTGTTTATATGGATATTAGCTTTAAACACCGGTTTTATCCAATTCGAACACCATCAGCTCAATAGACGCTACAAAGGTATGATAGTCAGGAACGGCATCACGTCACCAAATTACGGATGCATTTTGACAAAGATAGAGATCGATTTCGTTCTTGACATCTTCACGAGAGCTGCAGATAATTCTTTGAGCCTTCCAACGATACCAAGATCGATACTTTTGAAAACCTAAAGCTCCAGAAATTGTCAGCAGAAGGTTACATATTCGAATTGTCACGAACAGTATCACACCTCATGTGTGAAGAAGGAATTTCACTCAGATAGAGATTGATTCAAATCTCGACTTCTTCAGGAAACAGGTAGGTATTTCTCATATCTTACTAAAAAAGACCAAGATCACTTCATTAGGATGAGCATACCTCAAAATATGACGTTTCGGACGCTTGATTATCGGCAGCAGATGCTTGACTTCAACCTTCAGTGTTTTTCCTGTTGCCGCTTTTGTAGATTTGTCTTTATTCACGCTTTTCTTATATTATATTACTTGATGCTTCAGAGCTTTATTGAAAAGGGTACCTCATTTTCTGGACAACCTTGGACGTTGAATATCTAAATACTTCATTCAAAATTACTACTCCAGCCATCATAATGTTCGGTATTCTGAGTAGACGCTTGATTGGCTTCACTGGACGATTCTTAAAAGAGCCAAGGCGCTTGGTTATCTGCTTTGCACATTCACAAGTCTGTTTAACTCGTAGCATTCTGACCATTTAGCGTGTTATGCTTCTTTGACCCTGTTACTGGCCGAATTAGGATTCGATGACTTCATTAAATTTGTTTATATGGATATTAGCTTTAAACACCGGTTTTATCCAATTCGAACACCATCAGCTCAATATATGGCCAACAGAAGCTACAAAGGTATGATAGTCAGGTACGACATCGCGTCACCAACTTACGGATGCATTTTGACAAAGATAGAGATCGATTTCGTTCTTGACCTCTTCACGAGAGCTGCAGATAATTCTTTGAGCCTTCCAATGATACCAAGATCGATACTTTTGAAAACCTAAAGCTCCAGAAATTGTCAGCAGAAGGTTGCATATTCGAATTGTGACGAAAAGTATCACACCTCATGCTTGAAGAAGGAATTTCACTCAGATAGAGATTGATTCAAATCTCGACTTCTTCAGGAAACAGGTAGGTATTTCTCATATCTTACTAAAAAAGACCAAGATCACTTCATTAGGAAGAGCATACCTCATAATATGACGTTTCGGACGCTTGATTATCGGCAGCAGATGCTTGACTTCAACCTTCAGTGTTTTTCCTGTTGCCGCTTTTGTAGATTTGTCTTTATTCACGCTTTTCTTATATTATATTACTTGATGCTTCAGAGCTTTATTGAAAAGGGTACCTCATTTTCTGGACAACCTTGGACGTTGAATATCTAAATACTTCATTCAAAATTACTACTCCAGCCATCATAATGTTCGGTATTCTGAGTAGACGCTTGATTGGCTTCACTGGACGATTCTTAAAAGAGCTAAGGCGCTTGGTTATCTGCTTTGCACATTCACAAGTCTGTTTAACTCGTAGAATTCTGACCATTTAGCGTGTTATGCTTCTTTGACCCTGTTACTGGCCGAATTAGGATTCGATGACTTCATTAAATTTGTTTATATGGATATTAGCTTTAAACACCGGTTTTATCCAATTCGAACACCATCAGCTCAATATATGGCCAACAGAAGCTACAAAGGTATGATAGTCAGGTACGACATCGCGTCACCAACTTACGGATGCATTTTGACAAAGATAGAGATCGATTTCGTTCTTGACCTCTTCACGAGAGCTGCAGATAATTCTTTGAGCCTTCCAATGATACCAAGATCGATACTTTTGAAAACCTAAAGCTCCAGAAATTGTCAGCAGAAGGTTGCATATTCGAATTGTGACGAAAAGTATCACACCTCATGCTTGAAGAAGGAATTTCACTCAGATAGAGATTGATTCAAATCTCGACTTCTTCAGGAAACAGGTAGGTATTTCTCATATCTTACTAAAAAAGATCAAGATCACTTCATTAGGAAGAGCATACCTCATAATATGACGTTTCGGACGCTTGATTATCGGCAGCAGATGCTTGACTTCAACCTTCAGTGTTTTTCCTGTTGCCGCTTTTGTAGATTTGTCTTTATTCACGCTTTTCTTATATTATATTACTTGATGCTTCAGAGCTTTATTGAAAAGGGTACCTCATTTTCTGGACAACCTTGGACGTTGAATATCTAAATACTTCATTCAAAATTACTACTCCAGCCATCATAATGTTCGGTATTCTGAGTAGACGCTTGATTGGCTTCACTGGACGATTCTTAAAAGAGCTAAGGCGCTTGGTTATCTGCTTTGCACATTCACAAGTCTGTTTAACTCGTAGCATTCTGACCATTTAGCGTGTTATGCTTCTTTGACCCTGTTACTGGCCGAATTAGGATTCGATGACTTCATTAAATTTGTTTATATGGATATTAGCTTTAAACACCGGTTTTATCCAATTCGAACACCATCAGCTCAATATATGGCCAACAGAAGCTAAAAAGGCACTAGTCAGGTACGACATCGCGTCACCAACTTACGGATGCATTTTGACAAAGATAGAGATCGATTTCGTTCTTGACCTCTTCACGAGAGCTGCAGATAATTCTTTGAGCCTTCCAATGATACCAAGATCGATACTTTTGAAAACCTAAAGCTCCAGAAATTGTCAGCAGAAGGTTGCATATTCGAATTGTGACGAAAAGTATCACACCTCATGCTTGAAGAAGGAATTTCACTCAGATAGAGATTGATTCAAATCTCGACTTCTTCAGGAAACAGGTAGGTATTTCTCATATCTTACTAAAAAAGACCAAGATCACTTCATTAGGATGAGCATACCTCAAAATATGACGTTTCGGACGCTTGATTATCGGCAGCAGATGCTTGACTTCAACCTTCAGTGTTTTTCCTGTTGTCGCTTTTGCAGATTTGTCTTTATTCACGCTTTTCTTCTCTTTCTTCTATTAGAGTTGCTGAAGCTTTTATATTCTTATATTACAGTACTTGATGCTTCAGAGCTTTATTGAAAAGGGTACCTCATTTTCTGGTCAAGCTTGGACATTGAATATCTTAATACTTCATTCAAAATTACTTCTCCAACCATCGTAATGTTCTGTATTCAGAGAAGACACTTGATTAGCTTCACTGGACGCTTCTTAAATGAGCCAATGCGCTGGGTATCCGCTTTGCACATTCACATGTCTGTTTAACTCACAGCATTCTGACCATTTAGCGTATTATGCTTCTTTGACCCTATTACTGGCCGAATTTGGATTCGATGTCTTCATGAAACTTGTTTATATGGATATTAGCTTTAATGAGACACCGGTTTCTTCCAATTTGAAGTCCATCAGCTCAATATATGGCAATCAGACGCTACAAAGATATGAAAGTCAGGAACGGCATCACGTCACCAACTTACGGATGCATTTCGAAAAAGATAGAGAACGATTTCGTTCTTGACCTTATCACGAGAGCTGTAAATATTTCTTTGAGCCTTCCAACGATACCAAGATCGATACTTTTGAACACGCAAAGCTCCAGAAATTGTCAGCAGACGGTTGCATGTTCTGATTGGCACGAATAGTAATACATCTCAAGATTGAAGAAGGAATTTCACTCCGATAGGGATTGATACAGATCTCGGCTTCTTCAGAAAACATATAGGTATTTCTCTTATCTTTCTAACAAAACCAAGATCGCTTCATTAGGATGAGCATACCTCAAAATACGACGTTTCGGACGCTTGATTATCGGCAGCAGATGCTTGACTTCAACCTTCAGTGTTTTTGCTGTTGCCGGTTTTGTAGTTTTGTCTTTATTCACGCTTTTCTTCTCTTTCTTCTGTTAGAGTTGCTGAAGCTTTTATATTCTTATATTACAGTACTAGATGCTTCGGAACTTTATTGAAGAGGGTACCTCATTTTCTGGTCAAGCTTGGACGTTGAATATCTTAATACTTCATTCAAAATTACTTCTCCACCAATCATAATGTTCTGTATTATGAGAAGACGCTTGATTAGCTTCACTGGACGCTTCTTAAATGAGCTAAGGCGCTTGGGTATCCGCTTTGCACATTCACATGTCTGTTTAACTCATAGCATTCTGACCATTTAGCGTATTATGCTTCTTTGACCCTGTTACCGGCCGAATTTGGATTCGATGTCTGCATGAAACTTGTTTATATGGATATTAGCTTTAATTAGACACCGGTTTCGTTCGATTAGAACACCATCAGCTCAATATATGGCCATCAGACGCTACAAAGGTATGACAGTCCGGTACGGCATCACGCCACCAACTTACGGATGCATTTTGACAAAGATAGAGAACGATTTCGTTCTTGACCTCATCACGAGAGCTGCAGATATTTCTTTGAGCCATCCAACGATACCAAGATCGATACTTTTGAACACGCAAAGCTCCATAAATTGTCAGCAGCTGATTTGCATGTTTTGATTGCCACGAACAGTATCACATCTCAAGCTTGAAGAAGGAATTTCACTCCGATAGGGATTGATACAGATCTCGGCTTCTTCAGGAAACATATAGTTATTTCTCCTATCTTTATATGAAAACCAAGATCACTTCATTAGGACGAGCGTATCTCAAAATACGACTTTTCGGATGTTTGATTATCGGCAGCAGACGCTTGACTTCAATCTTCAGTGTTTTTGCTGTTGCCGCTTTTGTAATTTTGTCTTTATTCACGCTTTTCTTCTCTTTCTTCTTTTAGAGTTGCTGAAGCTTGAATATTCTTATATTACCTTACTTGATCATTCAGAACTTTATTTAAAAGGGTATCTCATTTTCTGGTCAACCTTGGACGTTGAATATCTTAATACTTCATTCAAAATTACTACTCCAGCCATCATAATGTTCGGTATTCTGAGTAGACGCTTGATTGGCTTCACTGGACGATTCTTAAAGAGCCAAGGTGCTTGGTTATCTGCTTTGCACATTCACATGTCTGTTTAACTCGTAGCATTCTGACCATTTAGCGTGTTATGCTTCTTTGACCCTGTTACTGGCCGAATTAGGATTCGATAACTCATGAAATTTGTTTATATGGATATTAGCTTTAAACACCGGTTTTATCCAATTCGAACACCATCAGCTCAATAGACGCTACAAAGGTATGATAGTCAGGAACGGCATCACGTCACCAAATTACGGATGCATTTTGACAAAGATAGAGATCGATTTCGTTCTTGACATCTTCACGAGAGCTGCAGATAATTCTTTGAGCCTTCCAACGATACCAAGATCGATACTTTTGAAAACCTAAAGCTCCAGAAATTGTCAGCAGAAGGTTACATATTCGAATTGTCACGAACAGTATCACACCTCATGTGTGAAGAAGGAATTTCACTCAGATAGAGATTGATTCAAATCTCGACTTCTTCAGGAAACAGGTAGGTATTTCTCATATCTTACTAAAAAAGACCAAGATCACTTCATTAGGATGAGCATACCTCAAAATATGACGTTTCGGACGCTTGATTATCGGCAGCAGATGCTTGACTTCAACCTTCAGTGTTTTTCCTGTTGCCGCTTTTGTAGATTTGTCTTTATTCACGCTTTTCTTATATTATATTACTTGATGCTTCAGAGCTTTATTGAAAAGGGTACCTCATTTTCTGGACAACCTTGGACGTTGAATATCTAAATACTTCATTCAAAATTACTACTCCAGCCATCATAATGTTCGGTATTCTGAGTAGACGCTTGATTGGCTTCACTGGACGATTCTTAAAAGAGCTAAGGCGCTTGGTTATCTGCTTTGCACATTCACAAGTCTGTTTAACTCGTAGCATTCTGACCATTTAGCGTGTTATGCTTCTTTGACCCTGTTACTGGCCGAATTAGGATTCGATGACTTCATTAAATTTGTTTATATGGATATTAGCTTTAAACACCGGTTTTATCCAATTCGAACACCATCAGCTCAATATATGGCCAACAGAAGCTACAAAGGTATGATAGTCAGGTACGACATCGCGTCACCAACTTACGGATGCATTTTGACAAAGATAGAGATCGATTTCGTTCTTGACCTCTTCACGAGAGCTGCAGATAATTCTTTGAGCCTTCCAATGATACCAAGATCGATACTTTTGAAAACCTAAAGCTCCAGAAATTGTCAGCAGAAGGTTGCATATTCGAATTGTGACGAAAAGTATCACACCTCATGCTTGAAGAAGGAATTTCACTCAGATAGAGATTGATTCAAATCCCGACTTCTTCAGGAAACAGGCAGGTATTTCTCATATCTTACTAAAAAAGACCTAGATCACTTCATTAGGACGAGCATACCTCAAAATACGACGCTTCGGACGCTTGACTATCGGCAGCAGATGCTTGACTTCAACCTTCAGTATTTTTCCTGTTGTCGCTTTGTAGATTTGTCTTTATTCACGCTTTTCTTCTCTTTCTTCTATTAGAGTTGCTGAAGCTTTTATATTCTTATATTACAGTACTTGATGCTTCAGAGCTTTATTGAAAAGGGCACCTCATTTTCTGGTCACGCTTGGACGTTGAATTTCTTAATACTTCATTCAAAATTACTTCTCCACCCATCATAATGTTCTGTATTCAGAGAAGACAATTGATTAGCTTCACTGGACGCTTCTTAAATGACCTAAGGCGCTTGGGTATCCGCTTTGCACATTCACATGTCTGTTTATGATGAAGATCATGCTATCATGCAAGTTGGGCCTCAAACAAGGAGCAAGACTAAAGCCTTGAAGATGCAAGAAGAACTCAAGCAAGAAGAACTTGAGAAAGAAATCGGATTGATCATGCACTTCAAGCCACCACTAGAAGATGATCCAAGCACTATGAACATTTTCTTAATTGAGCTAGTGGAGTAGACATTAGTTTAGTTTAATTAATCTAGCTTAGTCATTGGTTTGGCCTTGTGCCCTTTTACCCCATGATTATGTAATAATTGCTAGACTTTTATGCTTTTGTAATAATGATGCACTTAGACACCTCTATGGTACTTGTGCATTTAGGAACAATAGGTTTTTGGGATTAAATCCCCTAGGATAGCCGTCCACCTTTTCTTAAACAAAGAGGATCATGCACTTGGTCCAAATTATGGAATTAGGGAGTCTTAGGAATATTCTCCTAACATCAAGGAGGGATTATGAGCAAACATTAAAAATGCTCCAAGCCCACTCCCTAAGGTGCACACGGCGCCTCCTCTTGGATGGTTTAGGAAACCCTAGTTGTTCTCTTCTATAAATACACCTCTTGTAATCACTTGAGAGGCACCTTTGAATAAAATTTGAATTACTCATACTTGAGTTTTCTTGTGAGGCCATAGCCCTCTCCTAGTTCTTGGATTAGAACTCTTGATTCTTATCAAGGATTGCTAATCCTTGTGGCGAATCCTCCTTTGGCTCATCAATTTTCCAATTCAATGGAACTTTGTGGCGCCTTCCCTTCCATCTCTTCCCCTTTCCATTTTCTATTTTTCATTTGAGTATTGTTATCATTTTCTCCTTTACTTTTATGAGTTGTTTCCTTAGTGTTTATAATTGTCGAATTCCTATTGTCTTCTTATTTCTTTAATAGCTTAGTCTTTTCCCTTCACTTTTTAATTCAATGAGTAGCATAGTTTCTTTCTTTTTCTTTATTGTTTACGCAAATAGCTCAAGGAAGATCCTAAAACTAAATGATTCCAACTTGGATCATATCATGTGGTATCAGAGCTAGCTCCTTGAGCCATTTCTTTTTTGCGCTACCTTTGCTTTTCTTTTCTTTTGTTCTTAAGTTTTGAGCCACTTGATCTTGATGAGCATCATTAAGAGTCAAATTGTTATGTTGCACCTTGATTGAAAGGTCCTTCAAAGTGGATTCAAGTAAACCAAGTTATTTACAATTTCAAGTAGTGAACTAGACACTTTAATTGGGAAAATAAAATTCTGGGCAGTGTGCTCTCAATCTCCCATTGTGTTCATCATGTTCATACTTAGAAAGGCTATTTGATTTGCTCACTCCTTACCAAATTGGAATTGAGTGTTTCTTGCATTGGAATTATTTTTTTTTGGCCATTTAAAAAGTAAGGTCCCTAGGTTGAAATCAAAAGAGTCAATATACTTTGATTAGAATAAAATACAGGGACCTAAGCCCATTAAAAAAAAAAAAAAAAAAACGCAATATAAAAAAAAAAAAAAAAAAAAAGGAGGCAATTTGGGGCAAGGCCACAAAATAATTTCTTTAGCCTTTCTCAAAGTTGGTTTACTTAGCTGCTGGACTTTAGCTTAATCAAGCTCAAAACTTTGTTTATGAACAAATATTTGAGTCTTGTCATATCAACTTCCTTTTGAGTGTGCTTTCTTTCTTTAATTTTTTTGCTTGTCTTCTTAAATTCTCTAGTTTTGTCATTGTAGTTTTCCCTTCTTCAAATTCTGAATTGGTTGGCTAAATTAGGATTCTTACACTTGTATTAGCATTGCATACATCAATTGAATCTTGCAAGTTCTTTTACAAGGACTTTTGAGAGGAATTTAAAAGAGAAAAGGCTAGAGTGAAAAAAATACATTTTTGTGAGAAAAGCCAATAGAGAGATAAACACTTGTGAGGTATCATGGAAGAACCACTTGACAGAGATTCCACCCCCCTTCACCTAGAACAGCCATTTTACAAGTTCAAATGGCGGATATCACTAGACAATTGGAGAGGTTAGGACAACAAGTCCAAGGACTCCTAAGATCACCTCCCCAATCTGAACAAGAGTCTCCCTATGAGAGTGAGGGAGAAAGAGACTATAGGAGACCTAGAAGGGAACCAAGGAGGAGACCTAGAGAAGATAGGATGGAGGGAGTAAAAGTTAAAATACCTACTTTCCATGGGAGAAATGACCCCGAAGCCTACTTAGAGTGGGAGATGAAGATTGAACAAATCTTCTCATGTCACAACTATAGTGAGGAAAAGAAGGTGAAGATAGCCTCTTTAGAATTCCTAGATTATGCTCTAGTATGGTGGGATCAATTACAAAAGGAGAGAAGGAGGTATGACGAAGATCCCATAATTACTTGGAGGGTGATGAAGAGTGTGATGAGAAAAAGATTTGTACCTTCCCATTACCATAGAGACCTTCACAATAGGCTCCAAAAGCTATCCCAAGGGTCTAGGAGTGTTGATGAGTACTATAAGGAGATGGAAGTAGCTGTGATTAGGGCCAACGTAAAAGAAGATAGGGAGGCCGCTATGGCTAGGTTCCTACATGGCCTAAATCCAGAAATCCAAGATGTGGTTGAATTGCAAAGTTATGTGCAAATGGAAGACTTGGTCCACCAAGCTCTAAAGGTGGAACAACAACTTAAAAGAAAGAAACCCAAGTTTTCCTCCTCCAACTATCCTACTTCGAGTTGGAAGGACAAAGCCAAGAGGGAGGGAACCTTTTCCAAAGATAAGGAGGCCTCACCCTTTCCCCCCACTCGTGGTAAAAAGGATTTTGTACCTAAATTTGGTGATTCCACTCCTTCATCTTCTAATTCTACAAGGAGTAGAAACATTAAATGCTTCAAATGTTTGGGTAATGGCCATATTGCCTCCCAATGCCCAAACAAGAGAACAATGATTTTAAAAGAAAATGGCAACTTATCAAGTGAAGAGTCTTCTCAAGAGGATGATAGTGACATTGAGGTCACTCCTCAAGAAGGTGATTTACTTATGGTAAGAAGACTTTTGGGAGTGCATTGGAAGGACAACAATACTCAAAGAGAAAACATTTTTCACACAAGATGTTTGATTCAAAGCAAAGTTTGCTCTTTGATTATTGATGGGGGAAGTTGTACCAATGTTGCTAGTGAACGATTAATCAACAAACTTGGCCTAAAAACAATTCCTCACCCGAAGCCTTATAAACTTCAATGGTTGAGTGAAGATGGTGAGTTGTTGGTTAATCAACAAGTTTTGGTTAACTTCTCAATTGGAAAGTACAAGGATGATGTCCTATGTGATGTAGTTCCTATGGAGGCCGGCCATGTTCTACTTGGAAGGCCTTGGCAATATGATAGGAATGTGACTCACCATGGATTATCAAACAAATTTGTGTTTGAGCACAACAACCTTAAAATAACACTTGTGTTCCACTTTCCCCAAAGGAAGTTTGTGAGGACCAAGTCAAATTAAGGTTGAAAAGAGAGCAAGAAGTAAAAGAGAGTGTGCCACATAAAATTGAGAAAGAAAAGAGAGAAGAGCCGAGAGTGAGTAAAAAGGAAAAAGAAAGGAAAGTAGGGAGAAAAGTTGAGAGTTTATTCATGAAAATGAGTGAAGTAAGGAAGGCTTTCTTGGCAAGGAAGCCTATGTATATTTTATATTGCAATGAAAACATTTTGCAAACTCAACTTTCTTCTTCTATTCCTTCTTGCATTTCAAAACTCTTGGATGACTTTGGCGATGTCTTCCCCAATGACATACCCCACGGCCTACCTCCTTTGAGGGGAATTGAGCACCAAATGGATTTAATCCCTAGTGCTTCTATTCCAAATAGGCCGGCCTATAGGGCGAATCCTCAAGAAACTAAAGAAATTGAAAAACAAGTTGAGGATTTGCTTGAAAAAGGTTGGGTGAGGGAAAGTTTGAGCCCATGTGCCATGCCGGTTATCCTAGTACCAAAAAAGGATGGTACTTGGAGGATGTGCACAGATTGTAGGGCAATCAATAACATCACAATAAAGTATAGACATCCCATCCCTAGACTTGATGACATGCTTGATGAATTGCATGGAGCCACACATTTTTCCAAAATTGACTTGAAAAGTGGCTACCATCAAATTAGAATCAAGGAAGGGGATGAATGGAAAACGGCTTTCAAAACCAAGTTTGGACTCTATGAATGGTTAGTGATGCCATTTGGGCTCACAAATGCCCCAAGTACATTTATGAGGCTCATGAACCATGTCTTGAGAAACTTTCTTGGAAAATTTGTTGTTGTCTACTTTGATGACATTCTAGTGTATAGCAAGTGTCTAGAGGATCACATTACTCATTTGCAAACTGTTTTGAAAACTTTAAGGCATGAAAAGTTGTATGCCAACTTAGAAAAATGCACATTTTGCCAAAGTGAAGTGGTGTTCCTAGGCTTTGTTGTAAGTGCTAGTGGGGTCAAAGTGGATCAAGAGAAAGTTAAGGCAATTAGTGAGTGGCCAACACCCAAAACCGTTAGTGAAATAAGAAGTTTTCATGGGTTGGCTGGTTTTTATAGACGGTTTGTGAAGGATTTTAGCACCTTGGCTGCCCCTCTCAATGATCTTGTCAAAAAGAATGTCCCATTCAAATGGGGAGAGGCCCAAGAAAATGCTTTCCAAACCCTCAAGCATAGACTCACTAATGCACCCATCCTTGCTTTGCCTAACTTTCAAAATAGTTTTGAAATTGAGTGTGATGCTTCAAACATTGGCATAGGGGCTGTTTTATTGCAAAATGGACACCCCATTGCATATTTTAGTGAAAAACTCAATGGAGCTGTTTTGAATTACTCCACTTATGACAAGGAATTGTATGCACTTGTTAGAGCTTTACGAACTTGGCAACATTACTTATTACCTAAGGACTTCGTCATTCATAGTGATCATGAGTCCTTAAAACATTTGAAAGGCCAAAGTAAACTCAACAAGAGGCATGCTAAGTGGGTAGAGTTCATTGAGCAATTCCCCTATGTGATTAAACACAAGCAAGGGAAAGCTAATGTTGTGGCCGATGCTCTCTCAAGAAGACATGCATTGATGGCCACACTTGAAACCAAATTGCTTGGCTTTGATCACATTAAGGACTTGTATGAAAAGGATGAGGACTTCTCTCAAATGTTTGTGGCATGCGAAAATATGTCCCACAATGGATACTATAGGCATAATGGTTATTTGTTTAAAGAAAAGAGACTTTGTGTGCCTAGAGGATCCATGAGGGAACTGCTTGTGAGAGAAGCCCACTTGGGTGGATTGATGGGTCACTTTGGAGTGCAAAAGACATTAGACATTTTACATGAGCACTTCTTTTGGCCTAAAATGAAACATGATGTGCATAAGCTTTGCTCCACTTGTATTGTTTGCAAAAGAGCCAAGTCAAAGCTTATGCCTCATGGTCTCTACACTCCTCTTCCTATTCCCTCTTCTCCTTGGGAAGACTTATCCATGGATTTCATTGTTGGATTACCTAGGACCAAGAGGGGAAAGGATTCTATTTTTGTGGTAGTGGATAGATTTTCTAAAATGGCTCATTTCATTCCATGCCACAAGGTAGATGATGCTTGTGTAGTGGCTGAATTGTTCTTTAAAGAGGTTGTGAGACTCCATGGCATTCCAAAAAGCATTGTCTCAGATAGAGACACCAAATTTTTAAGCCATTTTTGGAGGACCCTTTGGGGTAAACTTGGTACTAAACTCCTCTTTTCAACAACTTGTCATCCTCAAACGGATGGACAAACGGAAGTAGTGAATAGGACTCTTGGCACCCTCCTTAGAACCATTCTTAACAAACATATTAAGTCTTGGGAGGACCATTTGCCTTATGTTGAATTTGCATACAACCGAAGTCCTCATTCTACTACTCAATCTTCTCCTTTTGAGGTTGTTTATGGGTTTAATCCTTTGACCCCTCTAGACTTGCTTCCTTTGCCTAACACCTCCTCTTTAATCCATAAGGATGGAGTTACTAAGGCCGAATTTGTTAAGAAAATGCATGCTAAAGTTAAAACCCAAATTGAACATAAAATGGAACAATATGCTAGGCAAGCCAACAAGCATAGAAAGAAAGTGATTTTCAACCCAGGTGACTTGGTTTGGATCCACTTTCGAAAGGAGCGATTCCCATCACAAAGAAAATCCAAACTCCTTCCAAGGGGGATGGACCATTCAAAGTGTTGGAACGAATCAATGATAATGCTTACAAAGTTGACTTGCCCGGTGAATTTGGTGTTAGTGCAACTTTCAATGTTAGTGACTTATCTCCCTTTGGTGTAGATGATGATGAGATTCCAAATTTGAGGACAAATTCTTTTGAAGAGGGAGGGGATGATGAAGATCATGCTATCATGCAAGTTGGGCCTCAAACAAGGAGCAAGACTAAAGCCTTGAAGATGCAAGAAGAACTCAAGCAAGAAGAACTTGAGAAAGAAATCGGATTGATCATGCACTTCAAGCCACCACTAGAAGATGATCCAAGCACTATGAACATTTTCTTAATTGAGCTAGTGGAGTAGACATTAGTTTAGTTTAATTAATCTAGCTTAGTCATTGGTTTGGCCTTGTGCCCTTTTACCCCATGATTATGTAATAATTGCTAGACTTTTATGCTTTTGTAATAATGATGCACTTAGACACCTCTATGGTACTTGTGCATTTAGGAACAATAGGTTTTTGGGATTAAATCCCCTAGGATAGCCGTCCACCTTTTCTTAAACAAAGAGGATCATGCACTTGGTCCAAATTATGGAATTAGGGAGTCTTAGGAATATTCTCCTAACATCAAGGAGGGATTATGAGCAAACATTAAAAATGCTCCAAGCCCACTCCCTAAGGTGCACACGGCGCCTCCTCTTGGATGGTTTAGGAAACCCTAGTTGTTCTCTTCTATAAATACACCTCTTGTAATCACTTGAGAGGCACCTTTGAATAAAATTTGAATTACTCATACTTGAGTTTTCTTGTGAGGCCATAGCCCTCTCCTAGTTCTTGGATTAGAACTCTTGATTCTTATCAAGGATTGCTAATCCTTGTGGCGAATCCTCCTTTGGCTCATCAATTTTCCAATTCAATGGAACTTTGTGGCGCCTTCCCTTCCATCTCTTCCCCTTTCCATTTTCTATTTTTCATTTGAGTATTGTTATCATTTTCTCCTTTACTTTTATGAGTTGTTTCCTTAGTGTTTATAATTGTCGAATTCCTATTGTCTTCTTATTTCTTTAATAGCTTAGTCTTTTCCCTTTCACTTTTTAATTCATTGAGTAGCATAGTTTCTTTCTTTTTCTTTATTGTTTACGCAAATAGCTCAAGGAAGATCCTAAAACTAAATGATTCCAACTTGGATCATATCAGTTTAACTCATAGCATTCTGACCATTTAGCGTATTATGCTTCTTTGACCCTGTTACTGGCCGAATTTGGATTCGATGCCTTCATGAAACTTGTTTATATGGATATTAGCTTTAATGAGACACCGGTTTCGTCCAATTCGAACACCATCAGCTCAATATATGGCCATCAGACGCTACAAAGGTATGACAGTCCGGTACGGCATCACGCCACCAACTTACGGATGCATTTTGACAAAGATAGAGAACGATTTCGTTCTTGACCTCATCACGAGAGCTGCAGATATTTCTTTGAGCCATCCAACGATACCAAGATCGGTGCTTTTGAACACGCAAAGCTCCATAAATTGTCAGCAGCTGATTGCATGTTCTGATTGCCACGAACAGTATCACATCTCAAGCTTGAAGAAGGAATTTCACTCCGATAGGGATTGATATAGATCTCGGCTTCTTCAGGAAACATATAGGTATTTCTCCTATCTTTATAAGAAAACCAAGATCACTTCATTAGGACGAGCGTACCTAAAAATACGACTTTTCGGATGTTTGATTTTCGGCAGCAGACGCTTGACTTCAATCTTCAGTGTTTTTGCTGTTGCCGCTTTTGTAATTTTGTCTTTATTCATGCTTTTCTTCTCTTTCTTCTATTAGAGTTGCTGAAGCTTGAATATTCTTATATTACCTTACTTGATGATTCAGAACTTTATTTAAAAGGGTACCTCATTTTCCGGTCAACCTTGGACGTTGAATATCTTAATACTTCATTCAAAATTACTACTCCAGCCATCTTAATGTTCGGTATTCTGAGTAGACGCTTGATTGGCTTCACTGGACGATTCTTAAAAGAGTTAAGGCGCTTGGTTATCTGCTTTGCACATTCACAAGTCTGTTTAACTCGTAGCATTCTGACCATTTAGCATGTTATGCTTCTTTGACCCTGTTACTGGCCGAATTAGGATTCGATGACTTCATGAAATTTGTTTATATGGATATTAGCTTTAAACACCGGTTTTATCCAATTGGAACAACATCAGCTCAATATATGGCCAACAGACGCTACAAAGGTATGATAGTCAGGAATGGCATCACGTCACCAACTTACGGATGCATTTTGACAAAGATAGAGATCGATTTCGTTCTTGACCTCTTCAAGAGAGCTGCAGATAATTCTTTGAGCCTTCCAACGATACCAAGATCGATACTTTTGAAAACCTAAAGCTCCAGAAATTGTCAGCAGAAGGTTACATATTCGAATTGTCACGAACAGTATCACACCGCATGCTTGAAGAAGGAATTTCACTCAGATAGAGATTGATTCAAATCTTGACTTCTTCAGGAAACAGGTAGGTATTTCTCATATCTTAAAAGAGCTAAAGCGCTTGGTCATCCGCTTTGCACATTCACAAGTTTGTTTAACTCGTAGCATTCTGACCATTTAGCGTGTTATGCTTCTTTGACCCTGTTACTGGCCGAATTTGGATTCGATGTCTTCATGAAACTTGTTTATATGGATATTAGCTTTAATGAGACACCGATTTACACCAATTCGAACACCATCAGCTCCATATATGGCCATCAGACGGTACAAAGGTATGACAGTCCGGTACGGCATCACGCCACCAACTTACGGATGCATTTTGACAAAGATAGAGAACGATTTCGTTCTTGACCTCATCACGAGAGCTGCAGATATTTCTTTGAGCCATCCAACGATACCAAGATCGATACTTTTGAACACGCAAAGCTCCATAATTTGTCAGCAGCTGATTGCATGTTTTGATTGCCACGAACTGTATCACATCTCAAGCTTGAAGAAGGAATTTCACTCCGATAGGGATTGATACAGATCTCGGCTTCTTCAGGAAACATATAGTTATTTCTCCTACCTTTATAAGAAAACCAAGATCACTTCATTAGGACGAGCGTACCTCAAAATACGACTTTTCGGATGTTTGATTATCGGCAGCAGACGCTTGACTTCAATCTTCAGTGTTTTTGCTGTTGCCGCTTTTGTAATTTTGTCTTTATTCATGCTTTTCTTCTCTTTCTTCTATTAGAGTTGCTGAAGCTTGAATATTCTTATATTACCTTACTTGATGATTCAGAACTTTATTTAAAAGGGTACCTCATTTTCCGGTCAACCTTGGACGTTGAATATCTTAATACTTCATTCAAAATTACTACTCCAGCCATCTTAATGTTCGGTATTCTGAGTAGACGCTTGATTGGCTTCACTGGACGATTCTTAAAAGAGTTAAGGCGCTTGGTTATCTGCTTTGCACATTCACAAGTCTGTTTAACTCGTAGCATTCTGACCATTTAGCATGTTATGCTTCTTTGACCCTGTTACTGGCCGAATTAGGATTCGATGACTTCATGAAATTTGTTTATATGGATATTAGCTTTAAAACACCGGTTTTATCCAATTGGAACAACATCAGCTCAATATATGGCCAACAGACGCTACAAAGGTATGATAGTCAGGAATGGCATCACGTCACCAACTTACGGATGCATTTTGACAAAGATAGAGATCGATTTCGTTCTTGACCTCTTCAAGAGAGCTGCAGATAATTCTTTGAGCCTTCCAACGATACCAAGATCGATACTTTTGAAAACCTAAAGCTCCAGAAATTGTCAGCAGAAGGTTACATATTCGAATTGTCACGAACAGTATCACACCGCATGCTTGAAGAAGGAATTTCACTCAGATAGAGATTGATTCAAATCTTGACTTCTTCAGGAAACAGGTAGGTATTTCTCATATCTTAAAAGAGCTAAAGCGCTTGGTCATCCGCTTTGCACATTCACAAGTTTGTTTAACTCGTAGCATTCTGACCATTTAGCGTGTTATGCTTCTTTGACCCTGTTACTGGCCGAATTTGGATTCGATGTCTTCATGAAACTTGTTTTATATGGATATTAGCTTTAATGAGACACCGATTTCCACCAATTCGAACACCATCAGCTCCATATATGGCCATCAGACGGTACAAAGGTATGACAGTCCGGTACGACATCACGCCACCAACTTACGGATGCATTTTGACAAAGATAGAGAACGATTTCGTTCTTGACCTCATCACGAGAGCTGCAGATATTTCTTTGAGCCATCCAACGATACCAAGATCGATACTTTTGAACACGCAAAGCTCCATAATTTGTCAGCAGCTGATTGCATGTTTTGATTGCCACGAACTGTATCACATCTCAAGCTTGAAGAAGGAATTTCACTCCGATAGGGATTGATACAGATCTCGGCTTCTTCAGGAAACATATAGTTATTTCTCCTACCTTTATAAGAAAACCAAGATCACTTCATTAGGACGAGCGTACCTCAAAATACGACTTTTCGGATGTTTGATTATCGGCAGCAGACGCT
This sequence comes from Ammopiptanthus mongolicus, assembly GCA_039655645.1. Taxonomy (NCBI): domain Eukaryota; kingdom Viridiplantae; phylum Streptophyta; class Magnoliopsida; order Fabales; family Fabaceae; genus Ammopiptanthus; species Ammopiptanthus mongolicus. The sequence continues at coordinate 27,296 of JBCIVQ010000149.1, forward strand.
TGACTTCAATCTTCAGTGTTTTTGCTGTTGCCGCTTTTGTAATTTTGTCTTTATTCACGCTTTTCTTCTCTTTCTTCTATTAGAGTTGCTGAAGCTTGAATATTCTTATATTACCTTACTTGATGATTCAGAACTTTATTTAAAAGGGTACCTCATTTTCTGGTCAACCTTGGACGTTGAATATCTTAATACTTCATTCAAAATTACTACTCCTGCCATCATAATGTTCGGTATTCTGAGTAGACGCTTGATTGGCTTCACTGGACGATTCTTAAAAGAGCTAAGGCGCTTGGTTATTTGCTTTGCACATTCACAAGTCTGTTTAACTCGTAGCATTCTGACCATTTAGCGTGTTATGCTTCTTTGACCCTGTTACTGGCCGAATTAGGATTCGATGACTTGATGAAATTTGTTTATATGGATATTAGCTTTAAACACCGGTTTTATCCAATTCGAACACCATCAGCTCAA
>JBCIVQ010000150.1:0-27657 GCA_039655645.1 Ammopiptanthus mongolicus
CGAACCCGTTACCTGCACTTTAATATAAGAAATTTTAATTAAACAATAAAATGCCTAAACTCTTGCATTCCAAACTAAAAATGCAATCTGTAGATCTAATAATCAATTTGTGAACAAGAAATGCAAAAGTTTTAATACAAAATATTCAGTAATCAATCTCCAAAACATCAAGTAAATATTACAACAAACTTCTAAGAACTATAATTTATAAACTTGACGCTCTTGAGCTGCTGACACAAGGAAAGTGAGACTCCCAGGTTTTTTTTGCAGGAAAGTGAAATTTGAAAATGAAATAGGCTATCAAGGTTTATTTTGGAGGATGCGGTTATGCAGGCCAAGGGACAAGGGTCCCAGATTCACATCATCAAATGATATTTTTAAGTTTTTCTAATTTTTTAAATTAATATATCATAAGTGCGGGTATGGGGCGGGGTGGGTACTAGAGTACCCGTACCCGCACCCATCCTCATTAATTTTTACGGGTAATTACCCGTACCCATAACCATACCCAATTAGTGGGTAATTACCCTACCCATAACGGGTAAATTTTGCGGGTACCCAGTGCGTTCAGTACCCATTGCCATCCCTAACTAGAGAGATGGGTGTGTTTGCTGGTTGTGCCTGCTGTTGTGTATGTTGATGTGTTATATGCTACGTGATATCCCTTTGCATGATATTGTAGCGTTTCCTACCTCATATGCATGCTTCCCTATGTGCTACATGTACATTGTTGTTTGGGTCGTGATTCGAAGGCGGAAGTGTCGGTTGGTTGACGAGAGAGCTGCAGCGAGTGAAGCTGAGTAGAGGCGGGACTCCCATCGTGAAGAACAAGTTTGACGTCAACGCTCCTCGAGCAGAGAGAGAGATCTCGGAGGTATCGTTGAGTCTCTTGTGAGTTTTACCACGGTCATTGTGGCGTCTGTTTTTGTTGTTGATGCTTTTGCGCCATGGCTTCCAGGCGAAACTCTGATGTGTAGTTGGACTATAATAACTGTTTATTTGCTTAAGTTTTGTTTGAGCTTTATCTGTATGTCTAAGGTATCAGAGAGAGTGAGGTTAAGTTTTGGGGGTGTCACAGTCTCTGGGAGATCGACTACTCTCAGCGAAGAGTAGTGTATACGGGCCCTATTACCGTATACGTTCAAGCTTCGGTTGGGAGCTCTCGTTATCTTCGTTAGAGTCGTGGTGGCGTAAACAGTCTTAGTTGTTATGGCCATTATAGGTTTGAGGGAAATGTACGTTGCGGTCAGGAGAGGAAGTCTTTTGTATTTTATTTTATTACCATTCTTTCAGTTATATATGTTACTAGTTACGTACTCTGAGATAGTTGTTGTGGTAGTAGGCTCTACTGAGGGAGCCAATACTTTTATATGTATGTTATATATAATCGTGGTATCAGTTTTGGTTGTTTTAATATTTTTCGCATTTTTATTTAATCACGTTACGCTGCAACGTTAAGAATATGAGTTCGGGTTACTAAATGGGACCTCCGAGGAGGGACTCTCTCAACTTCAAGTTTATCCGTTCGAGGATCCCGGTAAGTCCGTATTAAACTCCGTTAATTACGCGATTTAAGATTTCGCCTGTATAACTTATATTATTTCACCTTTTGCTGAAAAATTTTAAATTTATCAAAGTTGTTGGAAATTTGATTTTAAACCTAAATGGTTCACAAGTCAAAATTAGGTTTTCTGATCAGTAAAATCTTACTGTCAGTGAAAACGCAGATCGGGTTCCGTCTGAATTTTCAACACAAAATTTAATCGTAGCTCTCTACGATAAGGTAGAGTATTACTATGGTCTTGGTTTATTTAATTTCATTTTCTAAACCTCAGAAAAAAATATAAACTCATTTATATAAACTACTGATATTAAAGGCAGTGAAAATCGGGGTGTTACGCTATCCACCGGATAAACCTCGTGATTCCACGGGAATCTTCTCATGTAGGTTTTTCACCATTCAAGTGTTTTAAACTTTTATCCACTGGATGAATCTCATGATACCTCTAGGATCGAGTCATCACAAGACTATACAGTTGGACGATGTTCTCGGGTCCGACTCACTAGCTTGTCATCGGACTACTGTTCCAAACCAAAACGTTTCATGTTTCTGTTCGTGTCTTATTATATATTTCTCAAGTCCTAAATGTCTTATGAAGAAGGATTGAAAATCCTCTAATAAAGTCTTAGATATTTTCTAAGTTAGAGGGTACTTGTCTTTCAAGTAATGAAATACATCTTGATTCACTTAAGTCTTATGAATCGATTGATGAATGAATTGAGAAGACCCCACTTACATAGGATGATCCCATTAGTCTCAAGCTTATATTAATAACTATACCTTAACCGTATTATAGCGTTAGCTCTTTATTCAACAAGCGTAGTGAAAGAAAATCGGAAAACATACAAAGCGCACGGTAAAGGAATAAAAGCTATCATCAGAGTAGACACAGATATGAAATAACTATGTACATCCACATGCATAAAAGTAGCCCCATCAGTAGGGCACTGAGATACTGTATATATACACACACCAACTATACAAAAAAACTGTAAAGAGATAAAACATATACATCAAAAGAAATAAAAGAGCTCCCACAGCTCACCGGCTCTACCCACCCATCACTCAAAAATACATGTAAAAGCTCTCAGCTCGCTGCCTAGACGCACTGGCAAGTTCCCACCATCAGTGATGCGGATGGCCTGAGCCACCCTGGCCCTCACCTTTAGTACTCCTATGAACCACCAAAGGCTTGTACTTAGATGACAAGTTGGACACCACCACCCTACGCCTCTGATAGGTCCTCGGATACTGCTCGGTTCCCCTCCGCTAACCTCGTAGCACGAACCCTCTATGGCTGGATACATATGACGTCGCTGGCTCTGCCCACATGTAGTCCTTTTCGTGGCGTCTCGACGACTACCATATTTGGGTGAACGCTAGGAACTAGACAACTCTATAAGGCCCCAAAATATCCTCGCGGTGTGAAGCCCTGCCTCTGAAGAGCAGATTGATCGGCCTTATGTAGACCGTTAGAAACGACGAGGGGTCCACACGCCATCCTCGAACATCATGGTATATGATCTTTATCTCCACCAGCACCGGCATCCTCGGTGCCGCTGTGATGTAGGGGTGCGTCCTCAGTGTAACACCCCTCTCCTTCAGGTATCACTTTCGTAACCCAAATTATCCTTTTATCCTTGTTAACAAAAAAAACTTTTTCGAAAAAAACTCTATAGTGTTTGCGGAAATCTGATACTAAAAGAAAAGCTTTAACAATCAGAGGAAGGAAACAAAATGAAACTCATCATATTTGACAATTCAAGTTCTGCCATTAGGCATACATACTTCAAATCTCTTAATACACAACACTCATAGTCACAACCGGAAGATTGGACTTACACATTTATAAATCTTAAGAGCTGGTCTGACAAAATAATTCTAAGGACAATAAAGCGTACTACCCAACATAAGTCGTACCAATGAGACTGGGTCTCATCGTCAACAAACCACACCTCTTCGTCGTCAACCTCAAGCACTCAAGCTATAGGGTCTCGGAGTGAATCAAAGGATTGTTGATAAACATCTGTACATGTATCCAAAAACACAACAGGGTGTCCAACATGTACAAACAAGGATGAGAAACCAATATTTGAATCCAAAAACGACAACTACATGCCTAAACACAAATAGCAAATTCATACAAGCAAAGCTCACGAATATCATCATGCATAATATAGTACAATGTAAAACACAAGGGTCTCGTGCCCCACAGTCAACGTTATTTTCTAAACGTATGCATGAACACTTCCATATATCTCAACTAATGTTCAGTTTTTAATTTCCGGAAATCCCATCAACATTCGAAATGAGCTGATTAGGCTCCAAAATCATTGACCCGCAGGCCATAATGATTATCACCAAAATTGGCCCAAAACATAAGTACTTAACCTCCCAGTAATAACAATACATGGGTGCGCATGTCAGTGGTACTTACGATGTATAAGTCATACTATATTGTCCAACTCAGGGCACAATATGCACAGCCCATGGCACTTATGACATCATTGTCCCTCAAGGCACAATGTTACATAATGACAATAAGTCATCTCAGGTTTTCCTTGCCATCAAGGTCCCCCGTTTCACGGCACACCTGCCCAAACACATAAATGGATGAGAAAACTATTTCGTTTTCGTCGTTTTATCTTTATCGTATCAATATTTCCTCGTTGTAGCATCAACGCTATCAACCACCATAATGTCTTAAACTCTTTAAGCCTTAACATTTTCTCAAAACAGGACTCTTAGTCCAAAAATAGCTCGAACCCAAACATCCCTAACCGATGCACCAGTTTAGAATTTTGGATTCAAGAGCATAAAAGCATTCGCAAGCTTACAGGACCACAAAGATTGTCCACAAGCTAGCCGAACCAACATACTAACACGGATCCTTGATCCACGTGTTTCTGCAGAACCCTAGAACCCTAACGTCTCGATTTCTAGTTTCTAAGCCCAAAAACTATGTTTTCCTTGAAAACTCAAAAACTAAAACTCCAATCGCCGACACTTACACAAAGCCCTCGGGATCGGTTTTCCATAAAACAAAACTTGGTCTAAAGACCATTTCTTTTCTTTTCGTCGTTTTTCGATAAAACACAAACCTTGAAACACAGCTTGTAAAAAAACCACTTTTTCTTAGATAAAACCAAATAATTTGAAATCACGTTTCTCAAAAACGCTTTTGCTCAAAAAAATTCCCTTTTATACTTTAAAACTATTAAAGCCTCTAAAACACACTTTTCACCTCAAAATAGAACTTTCTCCTTTTCCCTTTATGTCAACTCAACCTTTATTAAAGCAAATGTTTATTTCTCTTTATTCATAAAAGCCAATTTATTTCCTTTCTCTCCCAAAGTTCCTTGGAAACTTTAATGTTATTATTTTCTTTATTCCACGTCCCAAGTTTTTGAAGCTTTTATATTACACGATATTGGATCCTAATCGATATTAGGTCCTTTAATGTAAGAATCATCACGACAGGCATATAACACATCCATACACCAATTTCAATGCCATACCATAGAATCAAATATAAGCAGGTATTTCAGGCATAAACAAATATTTCAAATATAAGCAACTTTCGACAGATAAATGAAATCATTCCACAAGCAACCAAACACAGATAAATAAATACACTTCAAACACACAACTACAGCATATAGCTGTCGGAATTGGAATTCCTCAGGTTTGTCCCTTTACCTTAAATGAAGTCTCTTTGATGAGTAACTCCAAACATCAAATCCAAGAGGTGACTGAAGGCGACATTAACGTCCCAACATGTGCAAGCAACTCCACAAGAGCTCCAAGAATGCATATCCAACTCCCCTAAGTAAGTATAGACACAACCAAAAACCAAGAGATAACATCCAAGCACATTCAGCATCCAAACCACATATAAATTAATTAATCATCATTAAAAACATAATCTAATAGATTTAAATATTTTATTTAATAAAAACAGAATTACTTTTCCAATAAAATCAATTTGGGAAAAACCAATTTGGTTATGGAAATATGAAATTAGCTTAGGCAATCATTAATTTACTACCTAATTGCACTAAAACAGAATTAACTTCATGATTAGAGTAAGATAAAAATTTAGGTATTTAGAGAAATTGGGGAAATCCGAATTTAAAGGGGGATTTGAACAATTGACATAGGGAACTTGAAATTGAAATACCCAATTGCATAAAAACATAAACAATTTCCCATTTAAAGCATGAAATTGAAATGCTAGGGTTTCAAATTGGGGATTTAGGATTAGGCTTCCTCATGAAATCAAAAGCCAAGAGATAGGAATGAAGTAAATGAAGGATTCTTACCACGGAGGAAGAAAGGGCATGAACGGCGGTTCCGGTAGTAGCGCACGGTGGCGGCACACGGCGGTTCCAGCGGTGGCAGTGGCGGTGCTCGGTCCAAAACGTGAAGGAAGATGCGGCCTTCCACGTGGTTGGTTCATTTCTGGAAGAGGAGACCAACCGATTGTTGAAAAAGCCAAAAACAGTGGCAGTTCTATGGTGGCTCCACCATCAACGTTGTTCATTTGCAAAAATGTTCAGCTAGAAACGTAGAGGAAGGTGAGGAGAGCAAAATTATTGGATTGGTTTGGTGAAAAGTGGCCGGAAAACGCCCAAACAGTGGCGGTGACCCCGTCGTCAACCTTATCCGTTTGGAAAAATGTTCGGTTAGAATTGCAGAGGAGAAGGTGGGGAGTATTTCTATGGCTTCGGTTTTGTGAGAGGTGGCTGGAGTTGGCCGAAAATTAAGAGAGAAGGAGGAGAAAGTTAAAGAGAGAGAGAGAGAGCGAGAGGGAGGGCGCCTGGACGAAGAAGAAGAGAGAAAGAAAAGAAAGAGAAAGGTGGGTGTGTTGCTGGTGTTCGAGGGAATTTGGGGAGCTTTTCCCCCCTTTTTTCTTTTGTTCTTTTAATTGTGGTAGGTGGGAAAAATCTAAAATTTCAAAATTTGAAATAGGATATATATTGATGATTGAATTTATCAACTTAGGGAATTAATGATCCAAAATAAATTTTTGATTAATATCCAAACTATTTTATTTTCAAATCTAAAATTAAATAGATTAAATTTAGAAAATAATTTCTTTCAACCATATTACTTAAATAATATTTTTCTAAACAAATAATAATAATAATAACAATACCAGAGTATTTGTCTTGTAAAAGTGTATAAACTATGATAACGCACCCAATAAAATAAATAAACTAATTTAAGGAAATAAAATAATAAAATTTATTATTAACATATATAGAATTTTTGGGGTGTTACACTCAGGTCCATTATCAAAGGCTGAAGGCTCGTCGTCTTCACACGAACGAAGAGCATAAACCACAACATATAGAGAAATAGCAGGGAGATAAGAATACACTATCTTGCATATCGAAATGACAACAGTAACATAACAATATATACGGCAAGTAGCATCTATAGCAGATATAGCAGGTATCTCACACAGCCAAACATCCCTCGAGTCAACATATGCAACAAGCATCCATCTCCATAATTATCTCCCACAGATCAATTCTCTAGACCGGGATACTAATCCCATACAGCATGTCGGCCGAATCTCACCACACAAAGTTCCACACCGGAACTGGAGTTAGTTTGTCCAAAAAACCGAACCGCTCTCTGTGACCAATAAGAGTGCATTCCCCTCCCGAGCCTGGGACCGGGGTGTCTTGGCCGCCTCCGAACGTTAGCCTGGAAGGTGTAAAGATCAGGGATTAGTCGGGTAAACCGGACTGGATCGGGCATCATGACACAATCAGAGCAACCCTGCCCGCCACTATAGATTATTCCTAAGACTGGCAACATCCCCAAAGTCACTCACTTGACCGCCCCTTCCGCTATCCGTACTCGCACTCAGGTACAACTAACCTCGCATGACGTTGGCAGCTCATACTACCTGTTGACAACTCTTTGGAATAAGAGTTGTTACTATCCTTTCAGCTTAATCATTGTTCTTGTTTTGATTAATTTTGGATAAGAAATTCAAGATTTTTTTGATTGAGTAAATATCTGTGTTAATATGATTAAATGCGAAAAAACTGTAAATTCTGATATGTTATTGCTGAAGGTTTGATTTAGTTTTGAGCAGGTTTTTAAAGTGTAATTGCTGAAGGAATCGCTCTGGGATGTTTTGGAATGCTGCAGCTTCTGGGGAGCAAGTCACTACAAGATAAAATCATTTCCAGCTAGCTAATGCCCACTAGAAGACAAAATACCTATTGCACTGTGCAAAAAGGAAGAGAAAGAATACAATGCGGCAGCTGTGTGTACTTGGGAATTGGGCCAAGGAATATTTTAGTATTTGAATTTTGTAAAAGCCCAAAGAGTGAGGCATGAGAGGATGTGTAACCCTATTTTAGGAGCTAGTACAAATAGTGAGCGTGACCTCGCTTTCAAGGTCAGCACTGTACTGTACAGCAGTCGTCAGCTCCCTTGTCCTCTCTGTAATTTCATTTACGTATTATGACTTTATTTGCCATTTCTTTTGCTTGTTTTGTCTTTAAGCTCATTATGAGCTAAATTCTCTTAGTTAGGATTCTATGAATTTATAATTGTACTGAAGGGTAATTAAATGTTATGGATGTTATTCGTTTTCTTTTGTTCTGATTTAATGTTTAATTTCGGTTTAGCCTGATCAACTGTTCTGAAATATTAGCTAATTAAGTTTGGAAAAACCAAGTTAGTGGACTTGACTAGAAGATAAAGATAGAGCAATTAATTGGAAAATTAATTATGTTGAATGAGTTAGGAATAACCTTCAAGTCATTAAGTAGCTGGACGTATTTATCTGTCAGCTGAGGGAAATTAATTTTAACTTAGGAATAAGAAGCTTTTAATGAACTCAGTATTACTGCTGGAAAGCAATTCTCATTTCCTGGACTAAATGTTGTAGCATTCTGAAGCATAAGTTACCCTGAAGTTAAGATTACAAAGGATTAGAATCCTAGCTGTTTCTATCTCTGTCTTAAAACACCCATTTATTTCTATTACAAATTTCTTGCATTTATTACTTACTATTTAGATACCCAATTACTTCATTTACTTTACGTGCTTACAATTACTCTTTATTTTATTAAGCTAAGGTGAAAAGGTTAAACTAGAATTTGTATTCAAATCATTTAAATTCTTGTGGGAACGATCTTTATTCACACTTCATTACTTGTTTAACTGTGTACACTTGCACATTCCTTTTAAAATATGCAACAAGTTTTTGGCGTCGTTGCCGGGGATTGACAATGGTGTTGAATATTTAAATTCTTTTGTTTACTTTTTCTATTTAGCTAGTACTGAAAATTGTGTGCGGTTTGCTTAGCAACAGGTTTACATCTGCATGTGCAACAAGGGTACATCTAAGTTTCAAATATACTTGGAGATAGAAAAAACAGCAAGGAGGCTAAGGAAGATAACTAAAGAACAAAGAGCTCGAGATCAACACCCTAACTTAGGCTTCACGGCTTATATTCTTGGAAATAAGGATGATGAACAACCTGGAATGATTGAGAAGGCTAATGACAAGGATAGGCCCATCAGGGCTATGCTATGTTTGATCCTCAGACCATGAATACTGGGATAGTGAGACCAGAAATCACCACTCAGCAGTTTGAATTCAAATCTATGATGTTCCAATGCTTCAAACTGTTGGGCAGTTCAGTGGTGCACCTGCTGAAGATTCTCATTTGAATCTGAGACAATTTCTGGAAGTGGCTTGCAATTTTAGGACCCCTAGGTTGAGTGATAATGCATTTAAGTTGAGGCTTTTCCCTTACTCTCTTAGGGATAGAGCTAAGACTTGGTTGGACTCATTGGAACCTAACTCCATCACCTCTTAGAATAGCCTAGCTGAGAAGTTTTTTACTAAGTACTTCCCTCCTATCAAGAATGCAAAGATGAGGGGAGACATCAACACATATAGGCAGAATGATGATGAAATCTATATGATGCTTGGGAAAGATTCAAGGATTTACTGAGAAAATGCCCTCACCATGGAATTCCAACTTGCATTCAATTGGAGACTTTTTATAATGGGCTGATACGTCCTTCAAAACTAATGTTAGATGCCTCATTTGGAGGTGCCCTGTTGATTAAGTCCTATAATGAAGCATTTGAGCTTATTGAAAGCATAGCGACTAATAGCTATCAATGGCCAATAGTGAGAGCTAATTCTTCCAAGACAGCAGCTGGTATCCATGAAGTTAAGGAGATGACTGTGATGTCAGCTCAGTTAGCTGCCATTACAAATATCTTGAAGAACTTGACTGCTACAAATACAAACCAGGAACCTTTCATGACTGAACCAATGGCTCCAGTGAAGGCAGTATCATTTGTTTTCTGTGGGGAAAAGCATATATTTGAAGAATGTCCTAGCAACCATGTTTCAGTGAATTATGTGGGAAGTAGAGGACATAATGCTTACTTTGAGCCTTATAATGCTAGATATAGGCAGCATCCAAACTTTAACTACAGCAATCACAACACTTTGAATCCACCTCCTGAACATGTGCCACAGCAGAATCAGCAATAAGGGCAGAACAATCAGTAGCAACAGACCCAAACCCTGCTAAAAAGTCCTCCCTTGAAGTCATTCTAAAGACTTTTATGACTGAAACTAAGGCTCAAATTCAAAACCAAGGGGTGGCTATGAGGAACTTGGAAAATCAAGTGCGTCTGTTGGCCATTGCACTTACCAATAGGCCAGCTGGCACTCTCCCTGCATCTACAGAAACTCCATCCTCTTCCAATGATAAGGGGCATGAGCATATCAAAGTTATAAATTTAAGGAGTGGGAAAGAGCTGCAGGATGTTGTAGCACTTAAGCAGAAAGCAACAAAGAAGACTGAAACAGCTGAGACAGAAAGGGAAATTCCTGAGGTAATCCCAGTAGTTGAAGATGAAGTGCAGGACATTCCTAGGCAGAAGGAGACCAAGTTGATTCCAGAGATACCACCTCCACCATTTCCACAAAGGTTGAGGAAGGCAGCTCAAGAAAAGCAATTTAACAAGTTTCTGGAAATCCTAAAGCAGTTGCACATAAATAGACCTCTGGTTGAAACCCTGAAGCAGATACCTAATTACACCAAATTCATGAAGGATATTCTTACAAAAAGAAAGAGGTTGGGAGAATTTGAGACAGCGGCAATGACAAAGGAGTGCAGCTAGCTGTTGCAGAACAAGGTTCCTCAGAAAATGAAAGATCCAGGCAGTTTTACAATCCCTTGTTCTATAGGGAACACTTATTGTGGAAAAGCTCTGTGTGATCTTGGAGCCAGCATTAATCTGATGCCTATGTCCATCTTCAAACAACTTCAAATTGGTAAAGCCAGGCCTACCACTATGACTTTGCAACTTGCTGATAGGTCCTTTGCTTATCCAAAAGGAACGATTGAGGATGTCCTAATCAAAGTGGACAGGTTTGTGTTCCCAGTTGATGTTATCATTCTTGACTTTGAGGCTGACAAGGAAGTTCCAATTATCCTTGGAAGACCCTTTCTGGCTACTGGAAGAACATTGATAGATGTGCAGAAAGCAGAGCTTACTATGAGAATCAATGACCAGCAAGTTACTTTCAATGTCTTTAATGCATTGCAATACCCTAATGAAGAAATGGGAAGCTGTTCTGTTATTACTGGTATTGAATCCCTTATGCAAGAGCAACTTCTAGCAACAAGGCAGGACTTAGAATCAGAGTTTAATTTGCATGATGAAGCTGATTCTAGAAATGTGGAACTGATAATACTAGTTGAAGAAAAGTTAGCACAAAGATCTTGGATCAGAAAATATGAGTCTAGGGAACTAGTTGAAGGCATCCAAGTGCTCTTGTTCAATTCCAGATTAAAGTTGTTACCTTGGAAATTAAATTCAAGGTGGTCTGGACCATTTAAATTGGTCAAGGTGTACCCTCATGGAGCTGTGGATTTGTTGGATGAAAGCTCTGGAAGAGAGTTCAAAGTCAATGGTCAAAGGGTGAAGCAATATTGGGGTGATACTTGTACAAGAATGAAGGCCGCCATTCATCTTTCAGACCCTTAACCATAAGTGTGGAGTCAGGCTGAGGACATTAAACCAAGCGCTACTGGGAGGCATCCTAGCTTTATATCCTTTGCGTAGTTAGTTAATCTTAGTAATTAGTTGTAATGAGTTCAGTCTCAGTTTTCTTTTTAAATAAATATATGTTGTTAACTCTACCCAAAGGTTCCTCACTCTAACACCTCAATTTCTGTCTCTACCCTCTGGAAAACACGCTCTAGACTTGGCAATTGCAAGCAATAAATGAGGAAGAGGAAGAAACTCACCAAACTTGAGCTGTTGTCCACGCTTTAGCATGGGAAACTTGCACACTTGAGCGTGGGGTTCTTCCACACTTGAGCGTGGGGTTCTTCCACACTTGAGCATGGAGCGTCAGAACTCACACCAGCTGGGAAACACACTTAGCATGCTTAGCTGGGAAAAGTCTTCCAAACTTCTGACTTCTCCAGTTTCTCGTGTTACACCTTAGGCATTTCCAAAAATATTCAAGCTAATTCCTAAGCTTCCAACTAGGACCTAAACTAACACCAAACCAAGCACACATCCAATCAAAGCCCTAATCGAGATTAACCAACTCGATTAGAGTTACAGAAAATTGGGATGTTACATGAATCATCAATGGTATAGCACATGGTCTTGTTTCACCATGTCCTATACTTTATTATCTCTTTCTTTCACTCTATGTTAATTACTCAGCTTAGGGTTTTACACTTAGGAAAATCCTTAGTTTTCAGTTCAAAATTCTTTGGTAAAAAGGTGAGTACATAACACTTATTTGTTTTATACCTTGGCGAAGTGCCTTAGTACCTTTGATTCAAAATCTTAAACTTTGAAAGCATTATTTCAAGAAGCTTTGTATCATTAATTAAAATTAAAGTTGGAAGTTGGAGTTTAAAACTCTTTTGTTCTAACTAAAGAATAGAAATCTTCTTAAGTCCAACTCATTTTTAACTTGAAATCATTTATACATAAACTAGATATTGAGTGATGAAAACACTTAGAGTAATTTCAAAAGAGTTTTGACAACCATCCTTTTAAGACTATATTACTCTTAGCGTGTAAAAGTTAAGTTTTCTTCCCTTTTTATCTATGAATCCTACTTGATTCAAAAGACATTTTTAATGTTCAAAACATTGTATTGAAAATCAAAGGTTGAATTTTATGTTAAAAACCTACTCATGGCCAAATGCCAATATTATTTTTGACAAGGTTGTTTGTTCTTGAAAATACTTGTTTCATTGTTCAATAAATTACTTAAGGGTTCTAAAATCACTTAAGTTTCACAGTTTGAAGTTCAACTTCTTATTTCTTTAGGCTTTGGCTGAGTTGTAAACTTGGTGTATGTGAACATTTTGTTTAACCAATTCATTCCACAATTAATTATGATCATCAATACAGCAAGATTAACAACAACATAACATCCAATTCCAAAAATCAACATCAAACCCGTATACAAAAATTTTCAGCATTCAAACACCAAATTGTGATAAACATTTGATTGACCAAACGAACTCGGATTTGAGCAAATGAGGACTCATATGAAATCTTAGGATGTATAAATTTTGGCTATGAAATTTGTTTTCACACAAAGTTAACACATTAATACAGCTTTACGAAAAACGCCATTGTGGCCAGAATCCAAAACAGAATTTTATGCTTAGATTGAAACAAATTTTCAAGGGTCAAATTTTCATGAAACCAAACGAAATTTGTGCCCAAAATGAAGCCCAACATGTCTAGTTTTAGGATAAAAACAATTTTTGAAATCCGAGGTCTAGGTTGAGGGAAAAGAGAAATGACTCACACAAGGTCAGATCCAAAAATCACATTTTCATAAACTCTTTTCAACAAATAAATTGAGGACAACATATCAAGGCTATTTTCAACCATTCAAGCACATCAATGAACACAAATCAAGCAATAAATAAATATTACAACATTGTTCTCATAGAGAACCAAAAAGACAAAGTACCAAAACCCTTGGTTTAGGGTTTTCCACAAACCAAACCCATAAACCATTTTCACAACCACCAATGTGGTGTGATGTGGTTCACTCCCCCATTATCTTATTTGGAGATCCCAAGAAAGCTTTCCAAAGATGAAACCTTCAAGGACTCGAGATGAAACCCTAGCATGAAAGATACAACATATAAGTTTCATGTTTTTCGAAAATCGTGAACGTAAAGTATGATGTTCATGTTTCAAGAATAGAAATGGAAATGAAATAGGCTTAGTATACTTACTCTTGGTGTTCTTGAGCTTGAAGAACAAAGTTCCTCCAATCAAGAAATTTCCTTGATGAAAGTTGTGGAGGAGATTAAGACTAACAAGGCTATGGTTTTAGATTTTAGAAACAAGTTTTGGTTCAACAAGTATGAAGCCAAAACCAAGAAGGATATAAAGAGAGAGAAAAGAGGATTTATTTTATGTTCTTAAGAAAGATGTATTTGATCTTCTGTGAGAGAAAAGTAAGTGTTTTAGTGTGTTGTGACACACCAAGGCCGTGAGGCCCTTTTGTTTATGGAGCCAAAATAATTCAATGATAAAATAAAAATAGGTGAGTAGGAGTTTAAGAGATCAAAAGGCTTAAAATTAGAGTGGTAGATGTGTTGTCTAATTCTCATGAAAAGAGAGAGATTATCCATAAGTCGTTAGGTTACTTTATCCAAATTAGGTAAGGTTGAAATGGTTCAGTGGTTAAAAGGAATTAGTCCATTGGTTAAAAGAGAGAAAAATGTGATTTGAATAAAAGGTGACTAAAAGGTGACAACGTTCGTGAAACGTGAAAAGCAGACATAAACTCTACCAGCTCTAGGCCAGAGTAACTTCCCGGCCCCTTGCAGATTACTTCCCGGCCCTGGTACACTTCCCAAGGTAAAATGGTCTCGATTAGAATAATAATATTTTTATCGGTTCCGACATAAAACAACATAACGAGCTCAAAACAACATTTTATGATTGTTAAGCTCGTGATTGAAATTCAAATATGAATTTCCAATTATCAACTTTTTTTATGATTAAAATTAATCGAATTGTGTTATCAGTCAAGTTATTCACACAGGCAGTTAAAAAGTTAGACATAGAATTTTTGGGATGTTACAGAAACAATAGCACCTGATTGTTGATTGTTGGTTTGAAACCTTCAATTTGTGCTGCTGCCTTACAAGATTCTTTGTATTCTTTTTAATTTTTGTATCTATTTTTCCACTGTAACAACTACAAAAACCAAGAAACTGTTATCAGGAATTTTATCAATTATCATACAATAACATAACATAACTAATAAAACAGACACTACAAAAAAAAAGCTATTTTAGCAAAATAAAATAATCAGTCGCTATTTGCGACGAAAACAGCGAAGGATTGCCTGTTTCCTGCATTCAGTTCATTAATTTGTTACTTGTGTAGCGACGGATTTAGTGACTGTTTTTTATTTTTCAAATGTAAATCACGTAGTGACCAAATCCATTTGATCGCTAAACTGAAAATCCCTAATTTGTTCGCGCGCCCCCATTTCCCTTTCCCCCATTTCACTTTGCTCTCACTTCACAGAGCTCTATTTCTCTCCCTTTGTTCACTCTCGCGTTCGGCCACCGTCTCCAGTAAGTCCCCCTATCCTCTCCCTCCCTGGCACATTTTATTTTGATTTCTTCGTCCCTCTCACAGGGAATGTGAACAACAACACGTTCGGCCTATCTCTCGTTCCTCCCTCTCACAGAGGTTTTCCTTCCTCTCTTTCCAGTTATCTCGTTCGGCCTATCTCTCTCTCTCTATGTCTCAAGTAAGCTATCTATTTGGTTAGGGTAGGGTTTTTGGTGTCTGGTTTTTTGGCAAAGATACCAGCGATTGGCTATTCCCTCATGTGCTTGAAGGCTTGCAAAAATATTGGGTCGAGAATCCTGATTTCCAAAAAAAGAGTCTGATTGGTAAGCAAAATTTGGCTAAGGATGCTGGAGCTTCTCTATACATTAGTGGCTCGAAGTCTATTCCATCTCATGTTAAGAGTATGGTAAGTAAAATTCTAAATAAATTTATGTTCAAGTTTATTGCGCTTTTTGAATTTGTTTAAAATTTTAACTTCTACTTTTATATATGCAGAAGGCAGAGAGGCAGAGACCCCCACTGCAATTGAGGTTATGTTGAAGACCAAGAAGAAAAAGATTGGGGAGTTTGTTAGCGACAAGGTCAAAGGCCTTGCTGTAAGTAATTATTTGTTTTATCAATCAGATTATTTAGTTTTAATATTTTTATTAATATTGTCAATGCTAATGTTTAAGATATTATGCAGGATGACTTTCATTGCCTTCGAGACGAGGCCACTAGTCAAGGGCAGGAGCATTCTGCTGCCTCTGACAATGCCCTCTTCTTAAAGGTGGTTGAAGGAAAGAATAAGAAGGGCTATGTTTATGGATTAGGATAGATGGGGTATGAGTTTGTTGCTTCAAGGCCACATACTCAGTCTCAACCCTGCCCTACTGTCGACTTCCGAAAGGTCATCCATAATCTGAACAAGGAGATAACAGAGAAGGACAGTGTCATCGAGGCGCTGAGGGCTCGGATGGACCAGTAGGATGCCTAGATTGAGCAGTTTTTCCAAATGTGTCAGCCAAGTGGTTTGAGATCCGCAGGTGATGTTGATGCAGATGGCATCATTCCGTCGAGTCAGGAACTTTCTGCTACTGATGAGGACGCTATTGATGACGACGACGATGATATCATCCCATTCCCCTCACCCCATAACGATTAGGACATACATTTTATTGTTCAAACTTATATTTTGTTTTATGGATTAAATGATGTATTAAAATTTGGGATTATATATATATATATATATATATATATATATATATATATATATATATATATATATATATATATATATATATATATATATATATATTTTTTGTTGGATTTCATATTTTATTATTTTGTTGGGTTTCATGTATATTATTATTTACCAAAAATCTGCATTTATTCTATTTTAAGAAAATTAATATTTTTAATTTTTTTACTTTAATTTATCGATCGAATTAGCAACTTCCAATTCAGTCGCTAAATACTATCCGTTGGATATAGCGACTGATTTAATCGGTCTCTAAATTAAAAAATGCGATCATGAGGATGGTCGCCTCAAACATGTGATGAAGACAATGAAGCGGCCGAATTGGAATACTTTAGAGACTGAATATTCTGTCGCTAACTAGCGACCCTTTCAGTAATTCGTCGCTACGCAAATTAGCGACCAATTGTTTAGCTACCATTTCGATTTTGTCGCTAAATATTTTAGCGACGGATACACCCCTTATAGCGACCGCTTTTTCGGTTGCTAAATTCATGTTTTCTAGTAATGAGAATACCATAAAACGGTTTATAACAAAAAATATTCAACCATAAAAATAATGACTACAATGTCGTCGTGTCGGTAGCTCCTTTGTTGATGCAAATGTAGGATGACCACCTTTGACAAGAAGAACCAAGCCAATTATGGAACAAGAAGGACGAATTTGAAAATTGTTGAAGCACTCACTTTCGTTGGTGGATGACCTTTCTTCCTTGTTTCGATTGTAACTTGAGATATGGCTATCCGATTGAGGCATTCTCGGTGGCGTTGGCAAAACTAAGAGACTTATCTACAAGTCGTATTTGTAGCG
The DNA here is from genome assembly GCA_039655645.1 of Ammopiptanthus mongolicus. Taxonomy (NCBI): domain Eukaryota; kingdom Viridiplantae; phylum Streptophyta; class Magnoliopsida; order Fabales; family Fabaceae; genus Ammopiptanthus; species Ammopiptanthus mongolicus. The sequence continues at coordinate 17,260 of JBCIVQ010000150.1, forward strand.
TCAAGTTTGTATTCAGCTCATATCATGGTGAAAACTGGGGTACAAGATTAGGACGAAATTCTGTACAAGATTTTTCTTGCATTTTGGGCTTTCTTTTGAATTTTGTATTCAAAATTGGAACTCTTTCTTTTCACACTCTCCTTTCCTCTCAATCTCTTCTCTCTTGATCTCCTTTGATTTTTTAACTCCCTTTTAAACTCCTCTTTAATCTTACAAATTCTTTCATATAATTTGGACATTGAGAAGTCATGTGTGTCCTCTTCCCGTACACATGTAGCAATAAATATCCCTAGTTCTAGATTTAGAAGTGAGGGTGGAAGGAACATTGTTGGATGATTTCCTATAAGTACTCTCGGCCTCTTTAAAATGTGAAGAGAAGCCCTCCTTCGTCTTCCAACTTGGCTTTTCATCTTTCTCATAATATCAACTTGTTTTCTCATATTCTCTACTAGTCTCTTTTTCTCTATCTCTCCTTTCATACTCCTTATCCTCCTTCTCATAACTTTTATGTCTTCTTTATTTTTCAAACCTCTTATCCTCTCTCATTACCTCTATATCTTCTCTCCTTGTCTTTACGGCTCTCTTCTTCATGACTTATTCTATCTTTTTCCCTCAACTTCTTTTCGTACCCCTCATGCATCTTTCGTGTCTAATCACCAACCTTATACTTCACAAGTGATTTCGCAACACATCCACGCTCATAGTCCAAATCTCTAGAACCAAATCTTATCATGTTGCAAAGAAAAAAATCTAGAAGAAAAAAAATAGCGTTAAGGACCTCTCCACACACCTAAGTGTTTACACTCTTTGGTTTGCACTCGTGTTTCACTCAAATTAGCCTTTTATAATGATGTGTTGCACTCTTCCCCTTTTACCACTCAAGTTCCTCTTTCAAGCTCTTTAGAAGAACCAAGTCAAGAATCACACCAAAGTTATCACTCAAGAATTCAAAGAAGACAAATACGCTAAGATAAAACTAAGGAAATGTTAAAGAAAAACAAGAAAAGGTAAAGAAGAAGAAAAGCGTAAGAAAGAAAGACAAGGGAAATTTCAAAGAAGTTTTCTTTAAATTCAGCTAGTATGAGGCTCAAGCAACACAAAGTTTCAAAGGGTAGTGACAAGTTTTTTTCTCAATTCTTTAACTTTCGAAATTTGCAATTTCGCCCCAAATATTTTTTTGAGTTTTTTTTCTGGTCCTTTGGATTTTTCTGATTTGGACTCTTTTTCCTTTTATAAATTTCGAAATTGCATTTTTGTCTCACTAACTTTTTATATTTTCAAAAACACCCCAAATGCAATGGTTTGTGTGTTATAAAGATCAAAGAGCCTTTTCTCTTATGAACTAGCAAGAACACTGTGATGTTCAAACCTTGGAAGTTGAAATTTAGAACATCAAGAACAAGAGCAATTTTGGTTTTCCACACAAATATGTACTAGAAATTGAAAGGTGCCAAGATCTTTCAATCAAGGTGTTATAAAACAATCTAACACCACATCATGAAAATCAGTAAGATCAAAGAGGCACAATTCTCAAGAATCATGATGAACATAGAACATGAAAAACATGAAGAACATGGATGATCATGAATTGAACAATTTGAGCTTCTAAAACATCAATTTGATGCTAGAATTACCATCTCCAACCAATTATCAACACACTAGATGAAATCAAATGATCAAAATCTAGAGTAAGAAATTCGCCTAAGAGAGAGATTCACTTGTATTGTTCCCAAATTCAATGATCAACTAGGATTATACCCACACACAAGAAAAACACCAAGCTCTAGGAAACTAGCTCTAGATATCACATGATATGATCCAACTTGGGATCGATTGAAATAAGGATCAAAAGAAAGGTAGAAAGAAGAAGATGAAACCCAAAATTCAAGATGAACACAAACAAGTAAAGGAAACTCGAAATTAAAGCAACAAACAATAGTTAAAGGAAGATCAAAACTAAGAGTAAAGTGCAGAGTTATAAATGGCATAAGTAAAAAGAACATAAACGAAATGAAGCAAATGGAATAAGAAAAGAGAAGGAGAAGAAGGCGCCACAATCAATCCATGGAATTGGATGAATGATAAGCCAAGTGAGGATTCGCCACAAAGAGACGAAGCCCTTTGATAAGAATCAAACAAGGTTCTAATCGAAGATCCCACAGAGGAGCAAACATGTTCTACCCACACTCAATTAAGAGTAAAAATCTAATTTCATTCAAAGTTAAAAAAAGATAGGTGTTATATCTCTATTTATAGACTTTTATTCTAAGGAGGTGACAGATAACCCTAATCATTTCCTAAGTAATACCTACTTCAGCATAAAGAGTCTATCATGCACAAAAAATAACACAAGCCCAATACAAGGAAAGCCCAAAATAGAAGAACAATCTCGTCCAGAATTTCGTCCTAATCTTGTAGTTAGGTATTCACCATGATATAAGTCGAATATGGTCTTGACGCTACAAATACGACATGGAGATAAGTCTCTTAGATTTCCAACACCACCAAGACACCTCAATCGGATAAGCATATCTCAAGTTACAGCCAAAACAAGGAAGAAAGGTCATCTCCAATGAAAATGAGCGTTTCAACAATTTCTAAGTTGGTTCTTCTTGTTTTATAATTGGCTTGGTTCTTTTTGTCAAAGGTGGCCATCCTAGGTTTGCATCACAACTATAGTTTGGTGTCCACTACCATCAAATAAATGGAAATGGAATGTTGATGGCTCCTCAAAAGGTAAATCAGGTCCTGTTGGAATAGGAGGTTTACTTAGAAATGACCAAGGTATAATTAGAGTGGTGCTTGCTGCATCAATAGGAATAAGAGACTCAAATAAAGCAGAGTTTATGACAATTGTTTTTGTCCTTGAAATGTCCCTGCAATAGGAGTGGTTAAAGCAAAGGGAAATAATAGTAGAAACATTCAAAAAATGCTTTAGTATGGGTAAAGAGGAAAGAGATGGAACTGGAGGTTTTATTGCAATAAATTGAATAATATCCTGATGTTGTTGAAAAATGTTACTTTTGTTCATACGAATAGAGAGGTTAACCATTTTGCAGATACATTGAAAAAAGAGGTGCTCAAATGGACGGCATATGGATATGTGGACATGAAGGAGGTGCTTCCTATATTGATCATACTATAAATGTTAATAGATTGGAAAAGAATAAAGGATTGGATATAACTGTTTTGCTGGTTTTTCCTACAGGTGTTGCTACAGGAGCGGATATAGGAGTTGTAGCATGAAGATGCTATTTGGTTTTAATATAGGACTTGCTATAGGTGTTGGCTATATGATTTATTCTCTGGTTTACTTTTAGAGTAATAGGTCGTTCCTGTAGATGTTGAATTTGATAAGGGCATGATAATCTAGTATTATTCCTACGATGATTAGCGAATTTATTGTGCCCAAGGTGTTTGGAACTTGTACAAGGTGTTGCAAATTTGTTTCGGTGTTTATGTATTGAGATAGTGATGTAGTTGGCCTCGTCTAGCTTCAAGCATATGATAGAGTGTGTCATTTTCAACCCTTTCTAGAAGATGAAGAGAGTAATCATTAGTGATGCTAAAGCTAAATATTTAGAATAGCATATTTATTTATCGAAAAAAACTTAAGCTCGTATAGGTAGCATTAATTAATTGTGCTGTGCTTATATTTTTATTTTTATAAATAATGCTTTATGTAAAACTATAATAGACACATCATCTTCTTAACAAGATTTTTTTTATAATTGAAATATTTATTGAATAATGTCTAACAACATCATCACAATGAGAAAACTCTACCCACCTTCTAGGAAGGATTATAGAGCACACACTCTATCATTTGCTAGGAAGTTAGACTAACACAATATACAAAATCTGTTCTGAGTACAAGTAACCCTTTGCTGGAAAATTAAAAACAACACAACAGCAATTACCTAGGGAGAGCAGCCTTAATATTGGTCTTACAATCAGTGCACTCCCCAAAAGGAAAGAAACAAAATCACAAAACATAAAAGCAGCATAAACCATTTCTTGCAGCAAGCACACCAGTCAAGGCCTTTCATCCCTTATCATCTGCGGCTGCAACCCCTTATAGTAGCATGGTTGTACCACCTCATTACAACAACACCAAACAATAAGTCGAGCACTTTCATCAGAGTTCATTATATGCCTTGCAAACTGAAGAAAAAAAAAAAAAGTTCCCCCATTACAGCAAACATCATCAAACCCCATTTACAAGAATAAATCACCCCTGTTTTATACTCAGCCATAACACAAAAACAAAACTACTCCATCTATCAGGTATCAAAATGGCATAACATCAGTTCTTATAATAATATCAAGAAAGCCTCCTGTTGCATGTCATTTGATTGTAACCACCAATTGAATCCCATGAGATTTTGCATTGTAGTGCGGTAAGAAAACCCTCATTGCCCAACTGTTTGGTGTATCCATGAATTAAATGATCAGCAAGCCTTCCTTTTCCTAATTCACCCAAGAGAGGTCACATCCGGTTTTGGCCTGAAAACACTTCTCACCATCTCCATTTATGTTTCCAATTCTAAGTGGGAAGAGGATCCTGATGAACCAATAAAACACAGCATCCATTGTACTTCACCAACCTCAATTGTTTCTTCATAATTTGGTTCCTTCAGTAGTGATGCCACTGACCCTTCACAGCCAACCCCTGGACTTCAACCAAACTTAGTCGACTTGGGCATTTTTCTTAAACCAGTACGTGTACAGTGATTAGTTAAAACAAAACAAGAGAATTTGTATTTAACATCAATATCATGCATTCCTTTCATTTATCACTTTGAGGTGCCATCCAGGAAGGCGAAGTATCATTCCTTTACATCCTTAATCACATCACAGTGTCAATCATCCTAACAGGTTAACCATCAATGTTGCCTTCTACCCATTTTCCAAGTCTTGTATTTCATCGATCAGTCCATATCAGCTTCAGCCATTATACCCATTTAAATCAGAGGCAAAAAACCTGATATCAATGGCAATTTTCACACTTCTCTACTAGCAGTAAGTAACCTTTTCACAACCAGATGGTCCAAGTGCCTTCCTCCATTTCAGATCCTTCCTTTGCAGGAGAATCTGCAACATGGTTGGCCTCTCTAAATCTATGAACAAAAGTGACATTTTTTAACATTAACAGAAGGTTTCTTAGTTTATTGCAATGAAATCTCAAGTTCCATGGACAACTGTTGAGTATGACTCATATAGATATTGACAGTTGGGGGGTGCGGGGGGTGAGTTGTGGGGTGCGGGGGCGAAGCCCCCCGCGGTACAGATTAGGGTTAGTAAAAGGTTATTAATGTAATTTCTATCGCAGTAGTGATCAGTATAAATACTGCGCTTATGTAACCCTATTCATATATAGTGAAACACAGCCGTAATAGCTCCCGTGAAGTAAGCACTATTCGCCGAACCACGTAAACCTTATCTTCTTTTCTTTCTCGCTTGTGTGCGTGTGTTCGCCGTTGGTTTATCTTTAACAATCGGAGAGCGTGTGTTCCAACAACAACTCCTCTTTTCTATTAACCCAGGCTAATGCATTTCTAGAATCTGTTTCTATAATGATTCCTCGTTTCCTTTAACCAATCTTGCTGAGTTGACATTTCAAGGGCAAAAAATATTGCCATAAATTCTGCTTCATTTGAGTCCCTCATACCCACTGATGCAGCAAATAAGGTTTTAGTTATGCCTTGATCATTCCTAAGAATCCCTCCTATCCCTGCTAGACCCGATTTCCCTTTTGATGACCCATCTACATCCCATTTTATTTTATTCATTGGTGGTGGACATCATACCACAACTGGCCTTTGTATTCTCATTTCCTTCAAACTTCTAATACAATCCAGCTTGTATACCACCTCACCAGGACTGTAAGGGCAGCTTGGTTTTCACCCTTTGAGCCAAATTCCTAGCCTTAGCCTAATTAAATAAGCAAAATTGCCCCAACCAGTTTGGACTCTTTCAAATATCACTTTGTTTCTTTGGTTCCAAAGAGACCATAAAAAACAGATAAGTCCGTAGTTTCTTTTGGAAGCCACCTTCAACTGCTCCCACCCAACATTCAAACCACCGTTTAGGGGTTTGGGTAATTGGAATATGAGTATGCCACCATTCTAGGGCATTCATCCATATTTTCCAGATGTAAATACAGTGCTAAAAACATGTCTAACTGTCTCCTCCTCACTTTCACAAAAGCGGCAATTAGTTTCAGTAGTTTGGATCAAACTTAGTCTCCTCTATCTTCTCCTTGTGTTCAATCTTTCTTGTAAAGCAAACCACGTCAATAGTTCAGCTCTTGGGGGAGCCAAGCCACACCATACATCTTGCACATTGTTTACATTATCTATAGTCTGGTTTTATTCCCAAACAGCTTTTGAAAAAGATTTTACTGTAAAAAATTCTCTCTTATCATGTTTCCACCATATTCTATCTTGTGTGCTTCTTGCTATGTTAGTATCCTTTATGATATTTAGTAACTCCTAGTATTGTTAACAAGTTGTAGGATAAAAAAAATAATTTGAAGTTCAATAAAAAAGCTTGAATATATATATATATATATATATATATATATATATATATATATATATATATATATATATATAGTTTTCCTTATATCGTGTGAAAAAGTGAGTGCAACTTAAGGCAAAGCGAGCTGTACTTTTTTTTTTTTTTTTTGTATTTGTTTGTTGCTTTAGGAATGTTAGGCACGTATATACTCAAATGTACGTTAACAAAACATAACCCAGCTTTGGGGGAATATCGTTCTTGTGAATCTCAATAGATGTCCAAAATCACAAGAAAAACCCGGATTTTTGCTAGGAAAGGGATTTATTTATTATGTTTCTCTTAGAAAGTTTAGAAGATAGGAGGTTATTTCATCTTAAGGTGCCAATAAATGTTCACGGATAAGGACCGAACTAAAAACTTTAAAGTAGACATGATTCAAAATTTCATTAGCTGTGCCAACTTTTGACAATGAAACTTTCATGTCAATAGAAAGCGAATTGGAATGAGTATAGGGTTGGCTTACACCCTTCTGTTTATTTGCTATATAATTTGATAATAATATGTTATATGCTCTCATTAAGTTTTTCTGTTTTAATTGAAAGTAACAACTAGACATGACAGATGCCTGCACTACATATGATATATAGAAGTATAGAACAAATTGAAGAATGCTTTAAACTAAATCGTAATTTCTAATGATGGAAAATTAATGTCATTTAAGTTACGTAAAAAAAAAAACTGAGTAGTTTAAAAGAGGAGTTGAAATGTATAATATAACCATTTTAGAATATAAAAAAACGAAAGAAAACAGTGCTTTATAAAAAATAAAAATAAAAAATTTGAACCTTAAAACATTATCCTATTCAAGAATTGAAAAAAAAAATAAACAGAAACCCACACATTTTCAATTAAACTAGCCTTAATCCTCATCCATTTCTGTGCCTGTAGGCGTGCATGTTATGAAATCCAAAGAGATGTCTCATATAATATTGTTGGTGAAGTTAAGTGATTCGATATTTTTGAGCGCTTAAGTAACTCCTTCCTGCATCTATTACTTCTTTTGATTTCAACTTAAGTAGACACTACTCTCTTTGGGAGTCAGATTTTGGAGGGGAGAGGAGGAAGAGTTTATTATTTCTGATCTATATGCTGATTTATAATTAAGATTCTTTAAAAAAGGTTAAAGAAAGCTTTTGATCCCTATACCTGACGTTGATTTTGATCACTTTAATCCCTATATGTAAAAAACTAGGAAATGAGTCCTTACATGTGTAAATATTAGCAAATTCGGTCCCTACATGTGCAAACTTTAGCAAATTCGTCCCTGCCATCAACAAATTGAACCTTATACGTGAGATAAATTTTTGATTTAGTTCTTAAACCTGAAAGAATTTTAAATCAAGTAATATTATTAAATATATTATTTCTAGTACAAACTTTCTTTTTTAATTCTTTAACTAGTGCCTATAGGAAGTGGTTGTGATCAAAATAATAGATGATCATATAATCATAATCATCCTTTATTCATTTTTATAATTATTTTATAATTTTCTTAATTTAAAAATGAAAAATAAGCATTCCATTTTCTTTCCCTTCAAAATCCTCCATACAAACGTACCCGAGTTGGAGGGGAAAGTGGTGGCCCTGAGCATGTTTTGGTGGTGCGACCGCATAGAATTTTTAGGGGCACCAATTTTTTTTTTTACTATATATATATATATATATATATATATATATATATATAAATAAAAAATTTATATAATAGATTACATTATACTATATAGACATATATAAAATATATATTATGTACAATCCTATCCGCATAAAAACAAAGCAAACCTAAAAATTAAAAGATAATTGTATGAAAAGTTGCAAAAAGGGAAACTGACCCTAGGTTTTCATAATCTTCTGGAAACCACTGTATAGGTTTTTAATCTCTCCATTGCTGATATTTCTAATTGGTACAAAAGGGAGAACAAATCTTTCAAGATTGATCTCTTCCCTATTAATATTTTCTCCATAGCAAGATATTAGCTTCCAAAGAACGCATACTTCTGTTTGAAGGGAGAGCCGTGGACACCGGAAAGCAACCACTTCATCACCGCTCTACCATCGAACTTGTTTCTTCCAACGCTATTAGGTGAGTTGTCCTTCTTCAACCGCACAGCCTCCTCATTTCCTTCTTCAACCGCTATTAATAAAGTTAGCAAAAGTTTGCAAAAAAAAAAAAAAAAAAAGACATGTCACGACAAGAAAAACAGAGATTAGCGTTGGCCAAAAGCCCACGCTACAAGCAAAAAGCCAACGCTAATTGACACTTTAGCGTCGGCTTTACGACTGTGTCGTGGCCTATGCTTTTTCGTTCGTCGATACGTTTAGCGGAGGGCCTTAACGGTCGACGCTATTTTAGCGTCGGTTGGCAGCTAGAACACACAGGAAAAGGCCGACGCTAACCTAAACCCACGCTAAACCAACGCTATGGCATAACTGGTTAGCGAAGGCTAAGCCGACGCTAAACTTAGCGAAGGCCTGGCCGACACTAAACATATCGAAGGCCTGGCCGACGCTAAAATTAGCGAAGGCTTAGCCGACGCTAAACGTAGCGAAGGCCTGGCTAGACCAACGCTAAACGTAGTGAAGGCTAGGCCAACATCGGCCTCGTCCGTTGCTCTCGCAGCCTCCTCCGTAGCTCTGACAGCCGCCTCCGTGGCTTTGGCAGCCTCCTCCCTGGCTCTGATGACCTCATCGTTATGAGACTCGCTACTGCCACTAGATGGTGCCCGAGACTCCTGAGTCAATGAAGATATACCACGACGGACGTTCAAAGACAAGTCTGCAGTGCCATAACATCGGCCTCGGGTCCTGCCACCAGCAATCTCCCGCCACAAGTCAAGCTTCTTCTCCCCATCCACCTCTTGCGTCCCACCCGCTGAGGCCTCACCAACCTGCATTTGTATCTGGCTGAGACGTTCGCGATACTCCTTCTAGTAAAAAAACATAACCTACTCAGATACATATTTTGTTTGATAACCAAGTTATATAAAAATAATGTATTACCAATAACTTACATATGCTCTTTGAGAGCGGCTATTGACCCATTCGCCCGTCTTTTTCTGGTGGGTGATCTTGAAGAACTCAGCAGGATCCACGGACCCCCTATGTGATTCAGCCTACCCAAACAACCAACACATATTTATAAAGAGCACACAATATATGATAATGGACTGGAGAATGTTGAGTGAATACATACTATGTCTAGCGCCATCTCATGGTGAGGTCTGCGGCCTGTCGTGTGGACTGCTCCACCTCTGGCAGAAGCCCGGTTGGTCTTATTTTGTGTTGAGATCTTTTGGATGTCAGGACTCCCCCAATAGTCCAGAAGACCAGTCCATGCCTCGTCCTCCATCCAACTAGGCTTCTTCCCCTTCTTCCTCGCCTTCAAGAGAATATCGGAAAGACATTTTTCACATTTCTGTGTAAATGTCTTATAGATAGTGTCATGATGACAAGGATCCCATGAAACCTTTTCCTGCAATTAATCAAAATAGTGAGTCAGATATAGCTTTACTTTATGAGTTAATTAGGAATATATGAGCAAGACAAGACCCTTAATTGAAAGAAGGCATGTAAAAATTAGAGTTTCACATCAAACTAATGCACCATAACAAGTTGACATATAGTTATATAAACATAACACAACAAAGGGTATAGTAATTGCAACAAGAAAACCAGATTCATCATACTCATAATCAATAAACGAGAACACTCTTCAATGTATTGATATATACAATAGGTACGAAAAACAGAGAACATGTTTGATGACAAAGCTAAATCAGTAAGATTTTCCAATTACCTTGTGTTTGTTGTACAAATGAG